>JASTWL010000423.1:0-156702 GCA_035220575.1 Temnothorax rugatulus | reverse complement strand
TGTATCAGTAAAATTCTGCCAAAAAATTAAGTGTGTTCTATAATGTATTGACAGTATTGAAAATTACACACACAACATATGTAGAATAAACTATAGATTTTAAATACATTTTTAATATACACTTATCATATGGACATCATAACCCAATACGATCATAATGTGAAGAATTAAAAAGTCTTAAAGATATTTTAAAAGTTATATGTTTGTGGCTCTTGCAAACTTTTTTCATCAACTACGACAAGTACACAAGTTTATATAATTCACGTATATATTCTGATATAATAATGTAACTTGAAATATAGAGCTATTTACGTTGTACCTATCTTAAATATCTTGTAACAAAGAATATAGCTAAATAAGTATATTTAGGCTCTGTGACGTTTAGCAAACGCTATCAAGCCATTAGTCGATGAATCATGCGTTGTAACATTTTCTGCGCTAGCCAGTTCTGGTTCAATGGCTTTAGCTAGCTGTTTTCCCAACTCCACGCTATATATGAAAAACGTTATTATTATTATTATTATTATTTTTTAGAATTGTACTAAAGAATTTTCTATATAGAAACTTTATGTTTCATATAGAGCAGAAATATAATTTTTTTTTTCTTACCCCCATTGATCATATGAATTGATATCCCAAATAATGCCTTGTACAAAGATTTTATGTTCATACATGGCTGAAAAAAATAGAGTTGTAAAAATTTACAACAATTATCACATATAAATATATAGTTATATTTAAGTATAATATATAGATTAATGTCCAATTAATTATATGATGCAATCAGCAAAGAAATGATTCCGAGAAAATAAGAAATGATTCATGAAAAAATAAGTAAAATTTGTGGAATAAAATGTTTTCGATTTGTTGCATAACTTTCAAGAAAAGTTTCAGATATGAAAACAATATGTATCGATTTGCTTATAAGTTGACACTTATTTTTTTACAAAAAATATTTATATCACCGTGATTTGCCATATACTTTACACACAATATATCATCATTATGTATAAGAGATATTTACCAATCAAAGCGCCAAGAATAAAAGGTGTTAATTTCTTTACTACAATGCTGTTTGTAGGTCTGTTTCCTTCAAACAACTTATGTGGTAGTAATAAGTCCACTTGTTCAGCGCTCAACCCTGATTTTTGCAACTCTGCTCGAGCCTCTTTTTCATTCTTGCCTTTCATTAAAGCTTCAGTTTGCGCAAAGAAGTTAGCAAGTAAAATCGTGTGATGTGGAACAATCTGCAATAAATAAAACTGTATAATAGCAAACAAGTCTATTGAATACAGTAATATAGCTTATATCGAGAACATTATTTACCTGATTTTGAGATTGAACAGGAATTATAAAATCTGCTGGTACAAGTCTTGTACCTTGGTGCAACAACTGATAGAATGCATGTTGTCCATTAGTACCTGGTTCTCCCCACACAATTGGCCCTTACAAAAATAATAGATTTTTATTAATCAAGAATCTATATATTTTGTATATTGTCGAACATACCTGTGGAATAATTTACGCTTCTCCCAGAACGAGTAATATATTTTCCATTACTTTCCATATCGCCTTGCTGAAAGTAAGCTGCAAATCTATGTAGATATTGATCATATGGTAATAATGCATGTGTTTCAGCCTTATAAAAGTTATGATACCATATGCCAAGTAAAGCCAATATGACAGGAGCCTAAAAAGATTAAGATAGATCATTAATTTAGTTCATAACTCGAGTAATTTAAATCTAGCGCAAAGAAATGTCTAATTTAAAGATCGAAATAAAGTTTTAGATATGTATCCATTGATATGTCTTTCGGCTAATTCCTATAATTTCTTATATTCAATATACTTACATTTTGCTCTAAAGGTGCTGTGCAAAAGTGTTGATCCATAAAGTGAGCTCCACTTAAAAGCTTTTCAAAATTATCAAACCAATTGACAAGCAAATTGATAAGCCAATAGCTGACCACAATGAGTAACGCCCACCAACCCAATCCCAGAAACCAAACATGTTTTTAACGTCAATGCCAAATTCTTTAACCTTTTGCTCATTAGTAGATAATGCTACAAAATGGCGGGCTACTGCAGCTTCCTGAAGAATTTTGTATCATCGTATTAGAAAAGAAATGATACATATCAAGTAGAACATGATAAATAAATATATATATATATATATATATATATACACATTTTTCAACATAATCAGTACGCTAAAACTCGTGCACTTACATCTTTTAACGTTTTCAAAAGCCACAGCTTGGCGGTAGTTGCATTCGTTATAGTTTCCTGTGTTGTAAATGTCTTGGAAGCTATTATGAACAAAGTTGTTTCGGGATTTAACTTCTTAAGAGTTTCAGCTATATGAGTGCCGTCTATATTACTAACAAAGTGAACTCTAGGTCCAATGCTGTAAGCTTTTAAAGCTTCGGTTACCATAAGTGGACCCTATTGGAATATAAATAAGTATTAAATCTTAAATTAATATCTAACCGTTACAGGGAGAAAAGAACATTTGTCTGAATTACAAGATCAGAGCCACCAATTCCAATATTAACAACATCTTCAATAGGTTTACCAGTGAATCCTTTCCATTGTTTCGTCAATATCTGTAAACAGACATATTTCAAAACATACATATAGAGAAAACGAACGATAAACTTATCTCTTACCTCATTTGTAAAACTTTTCATATGTTCCAACACTGCATTAACATCAGGCATCACGTCCTTTCCATCCACTAATATTGGTGTATTGCTTCTATTACGCAAGGCAATATGCAAAACTGCTCTATTCTCGGTGAAATTGATCTTTTCACCACTAAACATGGCATTTCTCGCAGCTTCAATTTCCCGTGCACGAGCCTACAAAGTTATATAATGAGATAGTATAATGAGATTAAAATGTTTTAAAAATATATGAAAATATTTTTACATAAATAAATTCTGTATACCAGGTTAAATAATAATCCAAGTACTTGTTCATTAATCTTATTCTTGGAATAATCCAATAAAATCGGTCCATCTTGTGGAGTAGAGAGCTCCAAGCTGTTTCACATAATAAGTATAATTTTTATATACTTTGCAGAACCATTTGCGATATTATAATGACACAAAATAATTACCTAGGAGCATGCATTATTTTTTATTACGTTTAATAGAAAAATGATTAAATGTTTATCAATTATCATTATAAAATTCTATGTATAATAGAAAAACAATCGTCAAATATTTTAAAATAGTTTTTCTCAATCGTCGAATAAGTAACCTTTAAAAGGTCGTCCCAAGGTCACTTAAAGTAGAGACTTACCTAAATTTTTCGAAACGTTTAGAATCCTCCTGAAACATATTATATATGTTAATCTTCGAGCCATTGCTGTCAAAGTATTCTTGCAGCTGTTTCCATGCAGGGTCAGTCAACAAATCCGTCTTGGATTTCATTTTCCAGTTTAAGAAAGCCGCGCGTAATAATTCTCAACAGAAAAATCTGTTAACCACTGTTACCAGTGAGTAGTGACCGTATCTTTCGCAAAGACAATCTGTCATCGTGGTTAAAAATGTCGTTAGGTGTCGCAGTCGGCGCGTGTAGGTAGTAGGTGTGCGCAGTCGGCGCTGTGTGAAAGACTGTTAGCATAGCATAGATGTTAAATATAGAGATGGGGCATGGCACGTATTTTCCGCGCACAAGTGTGATTGGTTGGATCCAAAGGTAAGAACCAACCACATTGGCCGCGTTCAGCAGACACAACTGTTGAGTTCGTCCCATCAACACTCTGCGTTGATTGGTTCGTTCTAAAAGTAACAGCCAATCACGTTCGACTGCTACTCAGCGGCTTGGTCTGCTGAACGGTGAACGCGCCCATTGGCCGCGTTCAGCAGACACAACTGTTGAGTATCGTCTTATCAACACGCTACGTTGATTTGTTGGGTCTAAAAGTAAGAGCCAATCACGTTCGATTGCTACTGAGCGGTTTGTTCCGCTGAACGCGCCCATTGTGTCGCTTGCTGGAAAGCTCCCTATATGTATGAGGGCAACGCTCATAGCAACGACAGACACGACAGTTCGTTTTCGATCGATTTGTAGAATATTTCGCGACCACCCGGCTATATCGCGCATCACGCTTACGTTAATTCCTTACGTGGATGCGTGGTAGATTCGTAGAAGAGAAGATCGATTTGTACTTTGTAGGATATCGCCACGCGAGAAGGAGGAAGGGAGAGAATCTTGGTTGCGGTGTTTGGTATTCCTACGTGTTTCGACTTTCGACTCCTTTTCGCGCAAGTGAACTTTAATCTGTCAAATCTCACTGTCGATCTGTTCTTTTTCCTGACCCTTGACGACACGATAAAACTTGAAACCATTTCCACGACGTAGACCAACGTGGACATTCGATTTTCCAAGCTTACGAGGGGTCATTACCCCGCCGTGCGATTGCACGCAGCGCGACGATGCCGATTTTGCCGAGGAATTTTCCAAGGAAGCGTGTCGCACGTGCGCTCAAGTCCACTTACGAATTCCGAAGCCCGTGCGAAGAGCTCCAAGGACTCCAAGGACATCGAGCGCGCGCCGGGCGCGCTTAGTGCTCACGATTCGATCTCTCGGTGTGAAAGAGAGAGAGAGAAAGAGAGAGACATGGTTAACGTGTCGAGGATGCGGTTGCTGTTCCGTTACGATGCTACAACGTACCTTTCGTTCTCGTGTGCTCGAGAAACATCTGTAGTTGATTGATAATTGCAGCGGTTGTACAATGTCAGCGCAGCTAAGCATGCAAGACAAGAAGGATTTGGAGAAGTTTACCAAGTACCTTGCACTGAGGGCTGCCCAGATCATAGTGCAGCGAGGTCGGGCCAGAAAGTCAACAACCACGTGCAAGCCAGACTCGTCAGCTGGCGACCTGGGTAAAAGTAAGTTTGCTCTAGTCCATACAATTTATCTGGTTTTAACACTGCTGATCTGTGTTCCGATCTATCTTGTATGTTCTATTTTCCAATATGTATATATGTATGTGTATATAGGTGGATGGATGATATTGGGTACAGTGAGTACAGTGAATACAGGAGAGTGCTGTCTATATCTTATAGAAATTATCTTTTAAAAAGAGCTCTCTATCCTGCAAAATATTGGATTAAACCAAATAAATTGGATGGTTCACATAGTCATTTATATTCTACTGTTTTTTATTTGAAGGAATAAAAACCCGTATCTTTATCTGATTTTGTAGTTTAATCTGGCAATAAAGGAACTGCCAGAGGTCTCGGCTGACGCTAAGAGAGGCGATTATGTGGAGAGCTAGTAAGTTCAGCTGTACCTCTGTGCATAGAAATTTCTCTGAAAACAGTGGAGGGTGACAAGATGGTTTTGGAAACTTGGAGTCTCGGTGTTTTGCCGGAGCAAAGTGACCCAACTGTACGAGTAACGTATACTGTGTATAACAGAATGGGGATTTTATTAAAGTCCTTGATTTCTGTATCAAGAGTTACACCCGCTTACAAACTGAGCAGACGGCAAGGACCTGATTCTTATACCATGTGCTATCGGATTGTACATGGGTGAGCCACAGCTACATAATTTAGGTTAGTTTATCAGCCAGAAGTTGACCGATTATTTTCTTATTTTTAAAAATTTTATGTAAAAGTTTATTTACAAATAAGTAAAATGTGTTGGGTCTATTTTATAAAGATTTTATTACAAATTTTCTAATTTTCCATTACACACGTGATATATTTTAATATTTTATAACATTTATTAATTTTCTGTATAACATTTATGGTTTCTCATTAAATGTCAATTTTATAACAGGTGATAACTATAAACCTGTAAGAGTAGGTCAATTGTGTACTCCAGTGGGCACTATACATCTGTCAGTCTCTTACAGAACAAAATGACTATATCACCCACTCACAAGGGACGAGATTCTATTATGCTTAAGAGCGATCATTTTCATTCAGACTTGAGTCCGCGTCACGCACGATATCAACAGAGGTCAGTAAATGTGAAATATTTGAAAGTATATAATAAAAAATTTAGACACATCTTAATAGTACTTTAAATCAAATACGCAGCGAGGAAACATCAAAATCACTGAGCGACACCATTAAAGTTGGCGCATTTGTAATAAACAAGCCTGTCATTGTCAACGAAGAGGACCTTGTGATACCAGATGTACCGTTCAGTTCGTTATTAACACCCAAACAAACGTCGCCTCCTCCAATATCACTAGTGGAACCTAATACAAAGACTGCAATGGCAGCTGTTACAACTGATAGTAACAATGGAAATAATGAAAGACTTAATAATGATAACGCGACTTCGAAATGCGCATCCCAAAACGGATCTAGAAGAAGTAGTTGTTCAATGACTAGTGCCAACGATGATTTTATTATGGTAGATTTGGTAATTGATGCTCTTAATCCAAACATGATATCACAATAATTTATTATATTATGTTCTACAGTTATAGTGTGAAATTTGCCTAATATTGAGAAACAATATTTCATCTAGTACTTAATAAAATTTATTTATATATATATGCATATATATTTGTAGGAAAAATAGGAAAAATATTTTTATTCTCATAGCTTGGGCAAATTTTATACTGTATTTGTATATGAAACAAACTTCGAATATTGTTGCAGAAAACTCCTTTTGCCGTCACGAATACCAATAGCGATGTAGGAGCGTTTTATCGAGAGTGTCAAAGTGCTCCGCAATTGCAAGCCTTTACGGAAGAAAGGACTCTTGCGGAACAATTGGGAGATCTTACTAAACAATTGGAAACATTTGAGACAAATATGCAACACTACGAGGACATTTTGTCATCTTTGTGTCAAACAGAAAATAATAATTAAGGCCGGACTCTGCTAATAACTGATTTAAACGATTTTGGAAAATTATAAATACGTTGATAGAATGTATGTCGAAAATTTTAAGAATTGGAACAAATGATCTTTCCTTCAATATCCTTAGTAAAATTGTGTTCGCTCAAAATGTTCTGCTAATATGTATATATATATACACACATATATATATATATATATATATATATATATTGCAAAGATTTTATGTAATTATAAAACAATTAACGGAGCAAACACATTAGTTGTGATAACTGATTACTTAATATAATTTATTGCTTGTATAAAGTGTAAATTGCACTTGAATATTCTAAGACAAGGCGATAAATATAAGTTAATTATGAAGTATTCTATCAATTTTTTATTCAGTCTATTAAATCCGATTTTACTCATTTCAATGATTACAGACTCATAAAAATTCGTTTCCGATGTTTGAAATTATTGAAATTACATGTAATAAAAGGGATAATTCAAATAACAGAAATATTGTGAAAAGATTTGATCTACATGGAGGGGTAAAAACCACAGTGGTATAAGTCAAATTGTTAAAAATATTTTCTCGTGTGCATAGATGCAATTTACATATTGTACAGATTGCATCTATGCACACGAGGAAATATTTTTAAAAATTTGACTTACACCACTCTTGTTTTTACCCCTCCATATATAATATATTATTATGAATTGATCTGTAACATATACAATTATTATCTGCATCCACATTACTTTCCTAAAGTAATTCATCCTTATGAATAGCATCATCGATGAGAGAGATCAAGTGATTCATGATTGCTAATCTACAAGAATTGTTTATTTGTTATCATACATTTTTGTCAAGTCACAAATGTTATAAAAACTGTACAGTCTTACTACAATATATATCCATGACGATGTCTTTAGAAAATACAAAGATATTATCCAAAGAAAAAGACGAGATACTTTTGGTATAATGAATTTGCACTGTAATGAGTCATCGTTAATTAATTTGACTCCTCAGTGCTGTTAACTGCTCCGAATATTCGAGGTATAACCTTTGCCAACGAAGATGGCCACCGACTACAGCCAGTACATCGCCCAAAAGTTTGTGTTTTTTTATTCCCTATATGACATTCGACATGAAAAATATGAACGTTATACAATTGAATTAAATTTATCATTTAAAGATTATATATAATATATGTATATATAGGCAATATTACCAAAATAACAGGGTCCCATGTACTTTTGGAAGCTGACGTGTGACTTGGGCCCAAAAGATCGTCCAAAATTAGCCTTAGACGTTTCTCCAAACCGTCTAAAAAGATATTGGACATGTAAGAATGATATATGACTTTGTATAAGAACGGTCGATTCATAATCAACAAATTTCGGATTTGATCCCTCATCCTATGTATGCCCTAATATTTTATACAAGGTTGTAAATATAAGTCTGAGATGAATAACCCGTTTCAGAAACCTATATTTCATACTTTAAGAAATATATGAGAATGAAATATGCACGACGCACCTTGCGTTAATAAGAATGACACCAAAGCCATGAGCCAATGAACGTACTCTTGGGCGCTTCCAAGAGCTTTAGATGCGAGTAACTGTTGTTCTAAATAAGAAACCACGCTTGGTGCGCTATGTGGTAATCGCGGATTTGGTAAAGTATTCCCGGAGGTTCTAAGCAACCCTTCCTGTAGTGATGACAAAGGTCCCCTAGGTGCTCTACTGCCGGAAGTACTCAGTACACTGAATGACGACCATCGCCACACAGGGTCTTGACTATCACCAATTAACAGCCATGTTCCTATATACAAGAGATATAATGATATATATATATATATATATATATATATATATATATATATATATATATAAAAGAAAAAATAACGAGTTTTTACTATACCCATATCTTTATGATATATGTATGCTCGTGCATTAGTAAATGCTACATGAGGCATTCCATTATACAAAGTACATGACAATAGGGATGTTCCAGGCGCTGCTAAATGAGCAGCCGAAGTTGAAACGATCATTCTGCACGTATTTCCTATTTCCCATACGCGAACCGCGCCACAGCTCGATATCACCATCACCTATTAATTTTTTTTTTTTTTTACAACTATAAATGAACATCAAACATACATACAAGATTAAATCAGTGAATAAATTACCGCGTTTCCAACTGCGTGAACCTTCGCCAAAGGTGCCGGTGGCGCTAACGGTGGTGCTGGCCGACATCCTTTCGCAGGATGAAATGGGTGAAGACTTCCGTCTTCCAAACCCAAGGCTATCACAGCCGGTGATGCCGCTAATGCCACAGCGCTATATCCTAAATAGAGATCCCACGTCGGTTCAGAATCAGTGCCTTTAAATACTTGCAAATGAGCCAAGCCCTGACTATTAGTGACAGTCACAGCATAATGACCCGCTTGTTGGGACAATGAACTGGATGGCTTCAGTTGGAGGCAGTAACATCTGACCTATATTCCTGTCAGATATGAATTTAGGCTTCTTACTCGGCGAAGAATGGTGAACCTTCGGTGTCGTTTGCTCCTTGCGTTTTAATGTAAGAGAGGATCCCGGAGTGTCGGCAGCAACTAGTTTTACGGACGAAGTAACATTGGGTGCAACAACGTCGTTACGTTTTTCTATCACAATCGAGCTCTTTGTTTGTACTTTACTCGTGAACGTTGGTGTGCCTAGACTACTACTGATATTTGTATCTCTGAAAATTGACAAAAACGTTACGAGATTCAATGTCAAATTCAGATTAAAATAAACAGATAAATAAAAATGATATATCAACAACTTACGTTGTTTCTGGTGGTGGAATGAACATAGGAGTGATTCTTCTTTTACCATCCGAAGTTCTCGTTTCGATTTGTTTATTGATAGGTCCCTTAACCGGAGTAGTCGCAGGATTAGTGACAGGGGGAATGGTGGGAGCAGATGACACTTGAGAAGATTGATTCGATGCCGGTTGTTTCAAATTAAGAAGTTCTGGGGCTTCCATCACCATACAACCTCCTTGAACCAATGGCTTACCATACAATCGTTCATGTAGGCTACTCTATAAACACAGAGAAAAGAATAATCAATTCTACAAGATATAAAAACAACAATAATAATAATATGCATATATATATATATATAGTCTGCTTACTTGCTCAGCAGGATCGAGAGGTTGTCCCAATTCCTGTTGAGTAAATTCAATAAATACAGCTGTTCCATCCCAAGAACATGCGGCAAGACGAAGACCACACGGTGACCAACTAGCATCTAACACGGAATGTGTGAACAACTCGTGAATTACGACTAAAGGTCTTTTTAAGGATGTTAACCATACAGATAGAGAACGATCTCGCGATCCTATTGCAACACAACAATACTGTTGTGGTTTAGAGGAACCTGGCTGCTTCTTTTGCAGAATATTGCCATTAAATCTCTATAAAAAAATATATAAGGAATTATACACATGCTCATATAGATACTTGATAAAGTCTTGTTAATATTAAAGAGAGAGAAAGAAAGAAATATATCTAATGCTTACAACACAAGTAACCGCCTTCCTATGTCCAACAAAATCTTTATCCTGTGTCCATCCGTCCCTTTCTATTATCTGAGCCGTAGGTCCTCCTCCGTTCATAGCATGGGCAGATACTAAATACTGACCATCTGGACTCCAAGAAAGTCTCAGCACATGAGTCGTCCCGCCACATTCGTCAAAAGGCTCAGATATTAACGCTGCTTCCGTCCAATCCGTAGTACGCCATACTCGCAACGTTTTGTCGTCAGATTGAGATGCCAAGTATTTTCCCACAGGATCCCAAGTAATCCCTTTTACAAAACCTGTATGACCCTTTAACACAGCGACCACAGCAGGAAACTTGGAAGCATCCCACACTATTACACTGTTATCTACTGAGGCAGAAGCCAGCCATGGACTATGGGGTGCCCATGCAAGATCGAGTACGTCGGCTTCGTGTGAACGCAACGTCGCGATACATCTCCAAGTTTCCACGCTAGCTTTTCCACCAAAAATAGAACTCCCGCCTGATCCAGATAATCTCCAGATCATAATAAGCTTATCTACACCACCCGACGCCAACAATCCACCATTGCTCCATCGTACGCAATTCACACATGCTATATGAAAGTAAAAAAAATATATATTATATGTCAATAGGTTAATAATATAAACAAAATTACTCTTTACCAAGATGATTGTCTAATTGGCAAAGCATCTTTGGAACATTAGAATCTAATTCAGCAGTCTCGTCAACTACCGGTTCCATATTCCATATAACAACCCTTCCTGAATCGCCACCTAATATTCAAGCATAATAATAAGGATTATTTGTATTTTATTGGCATTCCAACTTAATATACACACATCTTTATTAAAAGATCAAATATACAATAGATAGATATACCTTGACCACCAGTGGCAAATCTCTTTCCATTGGGATGTATGTCGATAGAGAATATCGGATACCCTGGCGAAAAATATGATAAGACCTTCGTTAGATCCTTCGTTAAAAATTATAATGATTCGAGATATCGTGCAAAAGCAGTAAACACAAACCATCGTGAGTAACCCAATTGGGCTTGACCAACTTCATTTTTTTCGTCGTCTGAGACTACGTAACTGTCACAACTTGATAAGCAATCTTTAAATCTTGCTACATCTTAGATCAATAATCCTCATTGATCCCCGTAAAGAACGTGTCCCCGGTCCCCGGCACAATTTAAAAATTTGCACGAGACATAACCTTAGACTGCCGTACACAAAACATGTCGGTAGCATCGGTCGCATCGGTACTCGGTACTATCGCCGACTATCGGTAGCGAATAATCGAATATAGCGATCAGTAGCGATGGTATGTAAAGGCTGGTATCTGTCTCTTTTTCCATCATATTCTATCAAATAATCATCATGAGCAGTTCACTGTAAGTGGTTCAGTTGAATCCAATTGATATATAGAAGTCTGGATAAATCGCTACATTAATTTATTTTAATAATGGAACTTAACGAAAGACGCAAAAGGAGCAATTATTGCACTTGCACGTAACAAAGTTTTATTTGTCATAATCGTTTAAACCGAAACTTGGACCAAGTTCTTGCATCGTGGACACCGGGCATAAGAAAATAGACCAATCACACTCGATTATTCTTCGAGCTCAACACAGCTCAAGGAGAATAAACGACTGTGATTGGTCTATTTTCTTATGGCCTTACGATTATGACGTGTTCAGGAGGCCCAAGCTGCTTTTTCAGAACGCGGCCAATGCTCTATCTGTTATACAATACATCTATGGCGAATTATCGACACTACACACAACAACTGGTTAAATAAAAGAGGTTAGAAATGGTTTGAGATATCTCTCTTTCATTGTGCTACGACTTGCACGAAATATTAACATTTTCCAGGAGAAGAAAATCGCACTTGGAAATTATATAATTAACTGTAGCTTTGATGAAAAGTTATTTTTATTAAAATGGAGGATTCCACAAATAACAATAAGCCTGTGGAGAATGGCACCGACACGTTAACATCCTCCGTTTCCTTTACCGAGTCACCCAAGAAATGCAATCTGTCTTTTTCAATTAACTTTGACTTTAATGACGTTAATAGCGAGAACTCGACCGATTCTGAAAATGCAGATCTACAAATCGACATATCCGAAGTGGATAATTATGAACCGTCCAGTAAGCATAAGAGAGAAGCTGTTGAAGAAGCATCAATGCTCAATGAAATGGAAGAGGAAATTGAGAGACAACTCGATGCTAAAGCTGCTAAAACCAATTTAACTGCCACTAATGTTAAAAATATTTTGAAACACGTAATCCCCTATGAACACTTAATGACAATGGTACAAAAATGGCTTCAAGATACAGAAAATGACGTTAACTTTGGTCCGAAACTCACGAGAGCTAAAGCTAAGTATGTATTGGTCGTATTTAGATCATTAATCTTGTTATTTGTACGTGTAATGATTATTTGCAATATATGTAATTCTTGCCTTGTTTTTTAAATAGAAAATTAGCTGCTGCAAAAGTCAATATACCATGGCCCATCACAACAGCGCAAAAAACTTCCTCAGAGGTGCAAGCTTTGATTCAGGAGGAATTACCGGAAGATTCATCCGATGAAGAATATAATCCTGAACATGATAAACAGAGTGACGATGATAGAGAAGTGGAAAATACAGCGAGTGATATTGAGTCACAGTTATCAGTGTCAACAAATAATAAGGATATAGCTTTTTCCGAACAAATATCATCTCATATACAATATGATTCTGAAGGAATTTTTAAAATACCTGCGTATGTGTGTGGAAAAATTTATATTATATTATTTGATTGTGAATGGGAAATTTGTATTATTTTTAATATATATATTTTTTTAATATTTTTGCTCGCGTAAGATATCTCTTATCAATTTATTTTAATAATAATTGATAAATATTATTTTCAAGTATTCCACATGTTGCGACAGAAGAAGAAAGTATTGGTCAAAGAACACGCTCTAAGCTATCTTTAAGCGAAACATCGTTGGAGGAAATAGAACAAGCATTTATACCACCTGATATAACTGCCGATATGACTGACGATTGGGATTGTGAACTTGATTGAAGATTGGGAGGACTTTTTGAAAGAATTCACGCAACCTTTGACGCAAGAACCAGCCATAGAAGATGATCCGGAAGCAGATCCAGAGTATAACATCTTGGAAGATGAAGAAACAGATTTGTGTATGTATTCTTATAGATTATAGAATGATAGAATTTTTGCCTTTACCCATATTTTATTTTCTTTCTCTTGACATATTCTGTATGTGAAAATTATATATTTAACTTCAACAAATATTACCCAGTGGACAAGGAAGAGCTTAGGGACAGATAGAGCAGTAGAAGTTCCTCGTAAGGAGCAATATGATTTAATTGCAGAATTACTTGAATTAACTCCTATGTTCTCGACACAAGACAGAAGTTGAAAGTTCAAGAAGAAGAAAGTTCTAGGTAATACAACATTCATCGATCGAAAGTGATGCTATGGTAAGAAAAATTATGTCACGTTAGAATATAAACGCGAACGCAAACTTTAAGAAACGTCAAGAGAACGCTATAGTAATTCAAGTTCGTGCTTTTTATGCTTTCAGAATTGCTCTGCGGCACATCTTTTGCCAGTACTGGCAGAATATGAACTACCAAAATTGGTGAAACCTGAACAACGTTTTCTATTAGCGACACAATTTCAGCAACATGTACAATTAATGACACAACATTTTGTTATGACTTACATGCATCCAAAATATCATTCGCTGGCAAAATTGTGTAAAGAGAACTTGAATAGTTTGAGGTATGATGGATATATACATATATATCAGCGTATATCGTGTAATAAATCAGTCAAATCATGAATTCTGATGAGAAATTATTGACATTTATTAGAAATTTGAGTACTGGGCCAAATTCTGCATTTAATGCAAAGAATTTGGAAGCAGCTTTAAAATTGGTATCAACTTGGGAAAATAAGTTTAATGATACCAAGTTTTATGCAAACTTCAAAAAGAACGTAACAAATGAAAATGCTACAACTGAAATATATCGTGCAAATAAGTGGAGACATACCGAACAATTCTCCCTGAATTAGAGAAATTATTTGTCGAAAGTAAGGCTCTTATGTATCCACAACTTCTACCGTGGATACCTTTTAGAAATGTTAAATACCGCAAAATACACAAAATCCACGTATTTGAAATCGGAAGAAACGTAAGTATACTCAAATTTATGTATATATAAAACATTTTATTTTATTCTTTTTTAATATGACTTTTCCAGTTTAATTGCACTGGGCATAGAACAGTTATTACCATTCGTTATGTCTAGATCAAAAAAGGTTTCATACAAAGAAAATGCAATTATTTGATGCAGCTCAACTTATTAGTTATTATCTGCTACCATGCAGAGATGCGAAAAGAATATTTAATCATATAACAAACAACGCATTTCCAAAGATGAAAATCCAATCAAGGTATTGAATATTTGCGTTGAATGTTATGAGATTTATATCGCAAATATAATTAAGTGAAATTATTGCAGCATTATTTTGAAAAAGGTTGCGCTCCTAGAATAATACATTATATAATGCTTGAAAGTAAACTGAAAGCTCCAAAGATCAACCAATAGAACTTTTACCTCCAGATGGCAAATGTATTTTGTAAGTGTAACAATTATAATATTGCTTATGCATTTAATTGAAAAAAGCTGTAATTTATTTGACATGTAATGCCTTCACTTATACATTACATTACATTACATGTACAACACAGCTGTAACAGCTTAATGACTTAATGTAAAAAAAATAATTACACATTAATTTCTTATTTATTATTACAGCAAAAAAAGCACAAAATAATTTCACAAAAAGTAAATGTATATTTGATTCTTACAATAACTTCTCACTTGAAAAAGAAGGGATTGATATAAACGCAATAATAAAGTCTTATCCTAGTATCCCTAATAATCATCTTTTACGAAATCCAGTTGTAAATATGTTACCAAAAATATTACCTGCAACTTCAAATCCCAAAAACTTATCTAAAATTGATAATTCTAATAAACAAAGTCCTAAATTCGATGATAGCGGCGATAAAAAAGTATTTGATAATAATATACAAAATACGGAGGTGCATAAAAGGAAAACGACAGTGTATAAAGCGCATGCAAATTTGTGCTCCTTAAAGCGAATACTTCAGATGTAAAGCCAATGCAACAGATAAATCACTAGATAAAAATAATACAAAATTAAATACCGTATTAACTAGAAGCTCAAAAATATCCAAGGAATCACCACAGATATCACCAGAATTACCACAAATACGAAAGACCACCCACGATTAGCAAAAACAAAAAGCGCCAAAATATGAAATTGATGGCCCAAGCTTAGGTTCAAAGAATTCATCTAATTGCGGTACTATAAAATCTAAAGAAAAGGATACCATAGATAAGAATATTGATGAACATTGCTCCACGTCAAAAGTTGTGAGTTCTATTTTGCCTTGAAATGACATGTTGAGTAATATTGATCTAAATGTGTGTTTTTTTCCACATAGGATAATGAGGAAGAAATAGCAGAATTAATGTTAGCAAGTAGCACAATAATAAAAGATCCTGTAAGTAGGAAAAAGGCTAAACAAACTAGAGAATTAGAAATTATTAAAAGATTATTAAAATCTGAGAATCCATTGACCGAAGAAGAACGCGAAGCAAGTAAGTTACATTAGTTAGTTGAGGTGATTGTGTAATAAAATGAAATTTATCTCTGTTATTTTTAAAATAATTTTTTTTATCTATGTCTATTTTTATAGAATTTGCAGCGTCGTATCTTCAGAAACTGCACTTGATATTAGAATCCAATAATCCAGAAACATTTAAAGCTGTGATAAAGTTATATTTGGATTATAGTGAAAAATTAGAAAGTATTAACCACCCTGTTATTGACGCGTCCATAACTGATGAGTCCAAGGAATTTTCAGCAAGTAAACAGATGTTACAAGATAGTGCAATTAAAAAGATATATTAACAGTCCAACTATATCAAGAGGTCTGTAAAAAATTACAAGATTATCCAGAAATATGTACAGACTTTCTATTATTTTTAAAACCGCATCAAGCTGCAATGATTGGTAAATCTATAGAATATATCATGTTACAAAAAATGAATGATTTTGTCCATGTTGCACAAATATATTTTGCTAAGCAACCATCTCGGATAGCAAAGATGATGCAGGCAATTACACAACTTTCGTCTGATCCACATATGACTTTAGAAAACATTTACTCCGTTATGAGTTCTGTTTTTAAAGGTCACCCACTCGTTATGGATATGTTCTTGCAAGTTCTACCTACTGCAAAACCTCCTGAAAGGTAATAGTTTTATGTAAATAAAAAGTAAATGCTTTAGGCAAAATCTATAATGTATAAAACAAGAAAAAAGTCATGTAATCGTTTAGGCTTTATTCTGTGATTTGCAATATATAGTATATTATGAAGAAAATATCTAAGAAATGTATATACATAATTAAGAATAATCTCACATACAAGATACATCATACACAATTCCTATATATAATCTATTTATATCATTTATAGATTAAGAAATTGTTATAGAATTGTATTTGATATTTTTACCAGTTTACTTGCACCTCATATGTTTGAAAACATGACATGTCCGCTAGGACCTTATGATAAAAATACAACTTACACTGAAAACGCATCAGAGCTATACGAGAATATAGAATTACCGACAGCAACGTATCAGGAAGATCCATATGGCGGGGAGAATTGTAAATGTGACTGCCATAATACTGATGAAACAAATCTGAAAAATAATTCTGATCATTGTGTTGCCTGTGGCACGCGGGTATGTATTATATGACAATATATTTAATTACTTTGACTTTTGTATCTGTCTTCCTTATTAGAGATGGTACAATTCAATTCATTTGTATTCATTTTCTCTTTCTTAAAACAGTTTCTCAATGGAAGAATTTATCTTCAAACACCTGAAGGATTACGACCTGCAAAAATTACATTTCCCGGAGAGGATCGGGAGAAATTAGAAAATATAGCGCGTATATCATTAAAAATTGCTGATAAAGCCATTCCACCGATCTCATCTAAAAAACGACGAAAGTCATCAAAGAATGATTCTAGTCACGAGGATATTTGTCAGAAACAATGCGCTACGAAGCAATACTCGCCGTTAAAAGATAACGAAGATAACGAAAAGGCATTAGCAAAATCTAAAAGAAATACTAAATTTACTACACTCAAAGCAGATCAAAGAAAATTTTAAAAAGAATCGGCACTGTAGATCACGCAATCGCAGATAAACGAATGCGTATATCTCAATGTAAGAATAAACGAGAAAAAAGAATGAGAAAGCGACGCTTCGTTAGAACAAAACGAGCTTGATGTTATAAAGCTAGACAAAACGAGTGAATTTACGGAAACAGAAACTAATAGTTGTACGCAATTATCCATGCAGGATAGTTCCTTAAGTACTGAAGTAATTACAAAAATGCAGATTTCTTCAAATATAAGCAACAATACTGCTTGTAATTCAAGTAAGTCTCATTTAAATTATATTACTCTTAAAATTTATGAATAATGGAAGAATATAGTAAACTCAAGCAATATACTTATTAAAATTTTAATAGGTAATAAAAATGTAGAGACAATGGTTACAACAATAGCACTGGAAAATAATACGCAATCGAAATCTGATTTAATTAACAACAAACCATGGACACGTCAGGAAGATATGATTTTACTACAAAGTATCAAAAAGGAATATTCTGAAAATTCATTCCTATTGATCAGTGAAAAATTAGAAAATCGTACTGTCGATCAAGTAATAGCTTTTTTACCTTTATAATTCTACAATTATATGAATTTTTCACACACACATCTATATATATATATATATATATATATATATATATATATATATAATAATTAAATTTTTTATTGCAGGTAAAAGAGAGATGCCAAACTCTGCTTTCTTTACTGCAGAAAATGATGTAAATATGTATACAAGTTGTAGATTTGTAATTTTATATTATAATAAAAAATATAACAGGAATTGATTAGCAGATCTTATGTGCGTTAATGTATATACATTTATACGTAAAATTTGTTACTTGCACTGATATTTTCTGCATATGTAATGATTTAATAAAAATGATGTATATTTGTTCGCTAAAAAGAAAGAGAGAGAGAGAGAGAGAGAGAGAGCGCGCGTAAGAATAAATTGAGTACAGAGTGCAAAAAATCCGAGTGTAGAGTGCAAATAAAGCTCCTTTCGTTTATAGTCGTGATTAGACTGATTAGTTATTCGTAAAGTTCTTTTCTCTAGCACTGGACTGCAGAATTTATAAAAATTACTTTGAAATTGTTAGAAACGTAAATGTCTATTCGCCTAATATATATGATTACAGCATGATAAAGAGAGAGAGAGATTGTGTATTAAGTAATTTTAACGTTACTTAACCTAAAATTGCAGTACTGTTTTATACATGCATTACTTAAATTATTTGCGATAATGCAACTATATTTACAAATTTCACGCAACAAGATGAATATTTGAAAAAAGGAAGGAAAGATAATTAAAAGTGAAATTATGTCGTACGATTCGACGTCAGCCCGAAAAATCACAAAGTCTAGTGTGGTATGTAATTTGCTACAGCAACTGTATCAATATTCTAAATTACATAGTCAAGTGCTACAATTGATTTTTGTTTTAGGATAAGGCTATAAAACTCTTAATGAAACATAATGTGGAAAGAAAAAGACGAAGAAGTATGGAACAAGTCACAAACGACCATAAATTTGCCCATTATTGTAAGAGGTTTAATGGCGATAAAAAAAGTAGGACGTCGGTTGTAGGATTTTCAAAGAGTTTGGCATTGTTAGAGATGCAATCTTATATCGCTCGTCAAGACTGGAAGCATGCGTTAAATTTATTTCCTAGGCTTCTCAAATGTCCTGTCGAATTGGAGCCTCTAATATGGAGATATGCATTTATAATTTTATTGCATACAAACGATCCGTCACATCTCCATCGATTCTTCGAACAATGCATTGGTAGTCAAAGTTCAAATAATAGCGCTTTGTTAGAAAAGTTATTGTTATTACCTCTAAAAGATGATAATTGATTTCAAAGTAGTCTCTTACGTTATATTGGCATATTCATGTTAAGTCAATATACAGTATTTGTTAGATACAAATCTTTGTACAATGATTGTATTACATCTGATTATACTACATGCCAAACTGCACGTTCTTTGTACGTTTTTCGTACATTCTTTAATAGTACATGAATTATTTTATACATAATTATATTTATACATAAACATTTTGAATAGAAAAGCAATTCATGAAATTACTACTCTAAGCATTATACAGTCAGATATTTTTATGATAATCTTACACACTTTTTTCATTCATTCTTATCAATTGTTTCTATCTGTAACTCGTCGGATGTAACCAGGATTCTACAAGAAAGACGTGTGATATTTATATAATAACTCTGAGAGATACATTATTTACAATTTTATCTTTTGATTATTTGTTTAAACAGTCAATACTAGCATTGATGCTTCAGAATCTTTAGACAAATATTTTAATTTCCGCGATTTTCAAAAGGACATTACTGAAAATAATATACAAATCGATATAGAAGAAAATGCCATTTGCGGTCCGAGCCGGACCTTGGTAGCTTAATAATAGTGTATTTCCAGATACACATATTTCCAAGCTACCAAGATCCGGCTCGGACCGTAAATGGCATTTTCTTCTATATTAATTTGTATATCGTGACGGTCGTGTTTCTCTTAATATTGAAAATATATATATATATATATATATATATCTGATATTACCAATATGATTGTTAGTACTTTTGTACATATGAATGCACTAGCTAAACAAAACCGAGCCATAATCACTTTGAAAAATGTTCAAAATGATAAGTAATAACTTCTTAATATTCTAATAAAATGTCTTATTAAATGAAATATTGACTAAAATTAATCTCGATTAGAGAAATTGTATCACTATATTATTCGCTTTTTCGCAATCTATTAAATTATTTAAAAATTTAATTACATTCTCCCTATAATAGCTATATTTTTAACAAGTAATTTTGAATTGGAATAATTTCCCGTCTATTGAATTAACAGTACTTGTTGATTTGATTTGATCAACGCTACGAAATTATACACTTAATACTATTATTGTTCCAGAATGAGATAACAGTAATGGAACATAAGGCAATAAAATCCATATGCCAAACATTAACAAACTTATTACCATCGTTACTTCGATATGTCAATATACGATATTTTTTTACCTTCATGATATAACGATCTGATAACACATGAATGTTGATGATGATGCTGATGATGATAATTAAACTTATAATATACATGACAGGTTGGTGCAGCAACTGCAGTAATAAATAGATGAATGAAAGAAAGCACGGTAAGATGAACGCTGGTCAGTCAAGGGGTAAATGAACACGTGAATCGCTAGCTGCTAATTTAACGAGTGTCTTCTTCACCCTAAGAATGGGCAGCCTAGCCGCTGGTTTCCCATGCCAGCACTCGCGCATTAGCTTTCCCATTCCAGCCAACGTCTGCGAAAGTATTTAACTCAATTATTGTATGCTAATGTAACAAGCGATAAACAATTCGAATTTAATCTAATTGTCTAAAAATGTATCTTCCGCTCTGATAAAAGTAATACCAAGATAAAAATAATTTACCGGGTCAGAATGCCACCTATTCGGAAGCGGTGGCCTTCGCTGGTCAAACGAGACCAATTTACGCATTTCTTCTATGGAGGGTTCTTGATTACTGCTCGGCAACCATTCGCTGTACGGCAATGCGTATTCCAAGGCTACGCCATTACTTATACATCTGCGACAGACTTCCCATAGTATCAATCCTAGACTGTAGATATCAGCTTGTCTAAAGCTCTCTAAACATTCGACGTTTACTCTGAAAATGCGAAATAAGCATCATTGAGATTTAGTCAATTTGTATGAATTTTAAGGAAGCAGAGTTTACTAACGTTTGTTCAAGAATTTCAGGACTCATATAGCGTTTCGTTCCTTGCCGTAAGTCGACTCTGTCCGCTATAAGACGATCTTGCGTAGCTGCTAACGCGAAATCGGCAATTACGCAACCACCATTGGTTTTGACCAAGATATTCTTCGATTTGAGATTACGATGGGCCATAGCTGGCTTTCCTTTAGTACCATGAATCTCCGTATGCAGATAAAGTAAACCGTTGGCGATACTAAGACAAATATTGAGCGTTTGATGAGGTGTCAATGGATGTGGCGACCGATTGAGATGATCGAAGAGCGAGCCGAGAGGATGATACTGCATCACCAACCAGAGTTGGGTACAACTGGCTCTACTGGTCATATCGCTACCGATATATCCTAGAATATTGTCGTGTCTGGACGGTAACAGTTGAGAGTAAACCTCGGTCTCTCGAGCCCATGCGGCTTCGTCTCGCGAGAAATAAATTTTTACAGCTACATTTTCGCCGTGCCAAACTCCTCTCCACACTTCTCCACCAAATCCTCCACTGCTACCATTACCGAGACACTCTACTAAAGCTACTTGCTTAGCTAAAGTTCTTTGTACTAACAAGGGTAATCCAGAACCAGAACCACTGGTCAAACTTCGGCCATCCAAGTACTCCTACAAAATACAGTTGGCACTAATTGATTAATGCACTTGTATTGCTTATTACTGCTAATAAATATAAGGACAGAGTAATATACGTACTTTAAGCGTACTGTCACCAGCAGCCGTTGCTCTAAGCTCGTGTGGATGATAAGTGGCAGATGATGCAGGCGAGGAAAACGAGAAATGCAACATGGAAGGCTCAATTTCGGAATCTAAAATAAGTTTATTTCGACGTGGGGCCAGCGGTCGTTTCCTTCGTATTCGATGCGCCAATAGACCGAGTACGATTCCTCCAACAACGAGCAATCCGACTAGTGGTCCAAGAATCGCAAATGTTAATTTTATTGCGTAATATTCCTTGTCAGCATCTAAAAGCAATATTCAAGAGTGTAAAAATCACTTTTAACAAACTCTATCGTATTAATGCCATTTAGTTTTACACAACTTTACATGAATCTTTCTCTCTCACACACACACGCACACATTTTTCCTTTTCCAAGTTAATTATTGAATATTTTATTAATTATCTCACTGGTTGAATAATCTTCCAACTTGGGATATGGTCCAACGTTACAAAAGTCTGCTTGACAACATTCCACAGAGAATTGAGCACCACCCGACAGCCCTCTAATATTCCTCCTTTTATGTTGATCCGGATTTTGGGCATTTTCTTTATTACACAACAATAGTTTATGCTCCTCTGATTTATAGCAGCCACGGCTAACGTACTCTGTACCATCGGCTTCTCTCACCCTGGATTTCCAACACTGAAAGTAAAAAAAAAAAGAAAAAAAAAAAGAATACTCGGTCGTACAAAAAGGAATATAAATCTGAGGAAACTAGGCAGAATAATATAAAAGCATTTTTACAATGATTGCATCGGTGCAGACATCAGATGGCGAACAATCGGAATCTTCACATATATGGCATTTAAAACGTTTTTGGCCAATTGTATTGAAACTGAGACTATGATCGGAAGGTTCAGGTGGATCCGATTTCTCATTCTCAAAAGAAATATCTTGGTCTTGCAAGGCAATCTCTCGTCCACCTGGAAAATTAATTAAATTGCATAAAAACAGTACAAGTAGAATCCAAAATATGTCTGATAGAAATAATTGTTTAGCACGATGCAACTACACCACAAAAATAATTGTACAATGGAAATTGTTGGAAAATATTGCAAAAGAATTGTGAGTTTGAGGACACGCCGTATATTGTAGTATAGAGTTTGATTTTATATATATATATATATATATAATATATATACTTATGTATCATAAAGAGATAAGGACTTTTAGCAATCATAACTTATTAATCATCAGAGCTAGGCGACACAGACAAGCATAACTCCGTAAAGAGTTAACAAAGATAGAAATACAGATATTTACATCTATGTAGAGTTATACACGTTACACGTTAAATGTTACATGTCGAATATCGCTCGTAAATTGGCGACAGTTTATCTTCATACCTGAACATAATCTGAATGTCAACAAGAGTATGAAATGCGTGATAAATATAGCATCCGCCATTTCTATGCGCGTCAAAACACTGGACCGACTGGACTACTCGATTGAAAGCGAAATTACATTAAAATAAAGATCTCGCGACTCGCGACCTCCGTGCCGCACTCGTCATCCTCGTAGCTCTCTTTCGATAAAACTCGATAAAATGTTCTCAAGCGTGGAAACGCATGAATTTGTCATTCGTTCGGGAGTAACGAGAGCGTTCGCTTTATTTACGTTCGACACATAATTTTCGGAGCATCGATGTACTCGAGACTCGAGAGCTTATATCATCGCATGGCAGAGACAGAGCCTCTTCTAGTCTTCTCTTCTCGCGTGCTTCTCCGATGTTCTCTGAGAGAAAAGAGTGAATCTAGCTAGCGTTCCATTTTATATTGTCTAATCTGTGAATCTGTTATTTGTCCCTTAAACTTATGCTTAATCTCTCACATATATATCGAACACAAGTGTTAAAATGTCTGACACACAATTTTCAGTCATGACGCACGAATATTTAGACACGACACACGATACACGACACGAGGGCGACGAGAACGATCTGGAGACTATCCGGATTGGTGATTGAAGATTGCAAGAGGTAAGGCTTGGACCAATCGAGATAAAGCGGACTGATGTTACAGTTGTCCGATTGGTCGACTTTTAACTTTACGATCGTCCGGCAGCGATTAAGTTTAATTTTCATGAATTCTCCTGTAATTCCAAGCGTATTTGCGTTCTAATAGACATTAAATTCCAATAGACGGCAAATTACAGTACAATCACAATGCAAAAATAAATAAATAAATAAATAAGGAGACGAGTTTGCCATATTCTCGATCCACTCTACGCATAGGAGATAAACAGATTCGAGATTCCCGGTTAAAGAGACGAGCGAGGGCCCATTCAGCCCATTGGGTAGGCTGCGTTCGGAAACGTCACCCGGGTAGACACGGGTATACTCCCTTCTCCTTCTAACTCACTGAGATAGAAAAAGAGAAGGGAGTAGACTCGTGTGCACTGTGCACTCCGGTGACGTTTCCGAACTCAGCCTAGTGGGTGGTAGTGAGCTAGTTGGTTGATTTTAATCGTGCCCTCTCTCTACACTCTCTGCACCTACAGTCTACAGTCAGTACAGTCTCTATTCCGAAACTCCGAGCTCCGAACTCCGCTTGAGCTTGAGGATCGGGTGAATCGGAACTATCGGAACTATCGGAAGCGCTATTTAGTAACCTTGGATAAAACGTCGGAATTGTCGGAAAGCATCTGATTCGGGACAGCGCGGGACAGCGCAGGACTCGGCAGGACACTAGGACAGCGCAGGAGAGCGCAGGCAGGACACAGGCACACAGGACAGCACTGACAGCAGTGTACTTAATTTGACTTGGTTACTTAATTGATGAGAGGCGCGGAGGCGATCGCGTATGATCGTATGTCTCTTGGTGCATGTCTTGGAATATTAACGGAGCCCAGCTTTGTGGAGCTAATAATATTAGCGCGTGACACAGTTATGAAGCCGTTGCACTCGTAATCAGTCACGCTTGTTATGCGCTCGTCGAGATATATCATCGGGTTAATCGGGTGTCATCCGAGTTTGATAACCGTAACCTTGAATATATTCACGATCGCGAATCGGCATCGGCATCGGCATCGAAGATAAGGACGGAGAGTCTCAGTCTCGACTCTCGAGAGAGAGACTCGAGCTCGATCCACCGCCACCGAATAGGCGCGAGAGGAAGCTGGTGCTAACCTAAGATGCGAACATCCGTGAACCTTGACGCGCTTGTATTACTGGCAATTCTTTTGTTGTCTTGCTCCCTCGGCACGGTAGCGGCTAGCGGCGGAGCTCTCGATTCTACCCCGACCTTCCAAACCGGTGCCTCGAGCACTTCACATTCCAAAATAGCAGCCTTCTCCGCCACCCTTACCAATGGATTGGCCCAAGCGGTGGCTCACGAATCTAGTAAGTCACCTCAGACTCGAGCCATTCGAGATCTCTACTCTGCTACTCTCGCCAAGAGATATTTATCTCACTCGCCAATGTACGCCAATGTACGCTCGTATGAGCATTTTGTACATATATCCCGGTTAACTTGTTTCAGATTCTGATACCTGTAACGACGACCTAGCTTGCATCACTATGGCTTCTCACGATCGGTTAGGTTTAGAGGCTATAAAATCTCTCCACAGTCAATTGGACGACGACGCTAATGGAAATGTTGATTTATCTGAATCGGATGACGTAAGGATACTTGTCGCTTTAGGAAATATCACTATTTGTATGCAAAACATTACAAAGATATACTTTTAACTTTGACAGTTTTTGAGAGAAGAACTACAGTATGAAGCTGGTTATGAACGGAGGCAGAGGGCTTTCCATCACAATGACGACATGCATATTAGCGTACGAGAACTCTGGGAAGCCTGGTTGCGATCAGAGGTACGACGACCAGATATTTTTATCATTCAATTTTTATGCCGTTGTAGATAGCAACGTAGATAATTTTTCATTGACATTTGTTTTGTAGTATTTCATACTTATATGTATATATAGATGATTGTATCTTGTATATTGTGATAGGTTCATAATTGGACTATAGAACAAACGTCAGAATGGTTAACTTCCAACGTTGAGCTTCCTCAATACGTTCCTACTTTTATACAGCACCGTGTAACTGGTGCTACGCTTCCTCGGTAAGTTTATTCAGAATTAATGACAGATAACGATATTCATACTTCCATATTCATCTCGCGATATATATCGTCGCAAATGATATTTGAAAACAAAAATTCTTTAAACAAAAACATTTCATTTATTTTTAGATTAGCTGTGAACAATATGCATTATCTTAGCAATGTTCTGGGTATCAAAGATCCTATCCACAAACAAAAAATTGCTCTAAAGGCAATGGATGTTGTTCTTTTTGGACCCCCCAAAGGTAAGATTTAATACTATGCTCTAGAGTCGCGCGGATCTATATCTTTATATCTTTATTTCATCTAAAACTATACGTAATAATTAACAGATGCCGGACACAATGTCAAAGATCTGGTATTGGTTACATTATTATTTGGAGCACTTATTGGTTGCTGGTATGCGTATCAACAAAAGAAAAATTCACAAAAGCATCTTCATAGAATGATGAAGGACATGGAAAGTTTGCACAAGGCAGAACTCGCACTGGAAAATTTGCAGGTAACTTCTTTTAAAGATATATTTTTAAAAATGACCCTAACGAAATTAAAGACGGATATCTTTAACTGGAAAACTTCATTAAGATTGCATTACATATAATCAATTGCAGAAAGAACTGGAAAGAGCAAGAATGGAACAAGAAAGTGCGGCAACCGAAAAGCAGAATTTGGAAAAACGTTTGCAAGATGAGAGCTTGGGATTACATACTTCGTATTCAGATCTTGAAGTGTCACAATTGAAAGCGGAAATCGAAGTTAATGCCGTTCTACCTTTATTTTATACACGTCATGCAAATTAATGTATTTTTATCAATTTATCAATTAATCTTGCAGATGTTGAAATTAGAATTGCAACGTGCTGAGGGTGAACTTGAAGACAGATGCTGGTCACCACCAGCTGGATTGCAGCACTGGCTACAAATGACTCATGAAATTGAGAACAAAGCGTACACGAATAAAAAAATATCAGCTGAAAAACAACTTCAACAAGCACGAGAAGCGGTAAAAGAACTAATCTTTTTTTGTTAATCATTTGATGCAGTTAATTCAATATTTGTACTAGATTATCTCAAGGAAATGAACGTACCCACCTACCTAGCACTAACGAACAAAATTTCTTTGTTATATTGTAGTGCGAAAAATTGCGAAAGAAACGTTCCAGCCTGGTAGGTGCCTTTGTTTCGACTCATGGAAAGTCTATCGACGAAGTTGATAAGAGCATAGTTGAAGCAAGAACTGCCTTGAATGAAGTAACAAATGAGTTGAAAGAAAGAGTGCATCGTTGGAAGCAGATTGAATTACTCTGCGGTTTCAACATAATTAACAATAATGGTTTAAATTACTTAGAGACAGTTTTATACAGAGGAACACCTAATGGTAGAGGTCTCGGGCTTAGAGGTATCTAATTCTATATTAAAACAATGTAATATTATTTATTATCGGTGCTTGTTAAAAAGATTGTAATTGCAAAAGAAGATGGATAATGCCCGTAAGATTTTTATGATTTTACGGTTTTGTAAAATTCTAAATGTATGCAATTATTACAGGACGACTCAGTAGCCAAGATGATTTAGATGATGAGGCAAGTTCGGTGTACGCATCATCGTCGGTCACTGCAGGTAAGCTGGATACGGATTCCAATGAGTACTTAGATTGATGTACCGATGCTCATTTTATTATTATCATCATCGTGACCTATTTATATGTCGCGTGTATATATACATCGGCCACATGATATTGAACCCTTTTTGACGATAGTTTACTAATGAGTTGAATTCTGTGTTTAATAATAGAGAAAATATTTTTTGTAGCATTGATAACTTTATACCAATAACAGACATATAACATTATAAAATTTCCGTAATTTGTTAACATTGGAATATCGTGTGCCTTAGGTGTACATTGTAACCACTGTATAATAACGTGGCTAACATGTGCATATGAGGAATGCAGAATGCAATCCAATTTTGCATAAGTTATCTGATAAGTAAGAGATTATACAAGAAGTAATAATTAAATAAATGATGCCATTATCGTGCCAATATATGCTAATGTATCGATATTTTGAATATGTGATATGTGATATGGAAAGTAAAAATTAATTTTACGAATACTCATGAATTGGTTAAAATAAGTCAATTAAAAAAGGTGATACATCAAAAAACAATGCTATAACAAATAAGAATTGAATTATAAGTATAAACGCATGAAATATGAGAGTTATGAAAGCTACTGTATCTATGTATCTATCTTGTTTTATGTACAATCGGCTCTTTTATGTTTATCACTTTTTAGGGACTATGTTTTCTTAAGATATAATTTTAACCTTGATGATTTGATTCAGTATTTAATAAGTGGCAAAGTGATACATATCTCATATAAACGTAGTATTTTTATTATAATACATACTTAATACCATAAAGAAAATTATTAATCGTATAAATTAAAAGAAATTTTTACGCAAAACAACATGATGACGAATATGATTTTTCTTTAAAATGTTTAATTACATTCCAATTATCTAGCATTATGACAGTATTAGTATTAGATCTGATTGCAACATATACATGACAATAGCGTGAGAATGATTCATTGAAGAACTATTAATTAGAATATTACTTTTATATGGCTACGACACAAAGTAAAATATTAAATTGTACATAATAACAATATGTTTCATAAATGTACATAGATACGGATCTTACAATCATGGGCAAAGTTATATTATATATATAATGGAAAAAATCAAGATGTGCAATAATTTTCTATTAAAATACATGAATTCTTGTAAATCTTGATATAAGATATGATGTAGGATCATAAAACCGTCGATAATTAATGTATTATGGGCATTATATATGTAAATAAGATATATATATATACATTTGTATACACAATATTTTTAGGATCGATTTTATTATTCGACAATAGTCGAATTGTGTGCATATTTAAAACAGCTTTGTACCTTGTCTCAAATGTTATCTTGTTGTCAAATGTGACACCTTGTTATTCCCAAGGGATCAAAAACTATCCAGTTGTAAACGATTACCCAATTAGGATTTAAATTGTTGCTCCTAAAATAATTTTATAAACCATGTATTGTTCTGCAGTTACATATTGCAGTTATCTATTTGTCAAAGAAACGATGCCTTAAAATGTATTCCATATATGTATATTACAGTGAGTTTAGTGAGTTTTTTGTTTTATAGAGATTACATAACATAATGGCGTTATTTTTCTGTATGAAACATTTAGTAATCGCTATTAATAAATTCAAGCGAGCTTGGAAAAATAAGAACATATGGGCTTATTAATATGACCTATATTGAACTCTAGTTACTCCGACTTGTTGCATGTTTTTAATTTCAAAGCCTAGCGCACATTAAATTGCTAACATAGTATTAAATAATGGACAGTCAAATATAGTAATATACGCTTTTATACATATTGTTTAAAATTCATCGACCCTCAGATCTTGTTATTTCTGATGGTTGCAACTTTATAAAGATGATAAAGATTGTGCAGTTTTTATAGTTTAGATAAGGACATTTTGAAAAGTGGACTGGTACTAACGTAGGGAACTAACTGATTAAAAATCATCTTATAAAGAGAAAATAAGTGTTATTCAAACTTAAGATTCTATGCTACATATGGATGATGAATTATACGAGAAATGATTCTGAATGCAACTGAACGAATCACACTTTGCTCTAGTACAAGTTTGTACAATATATGACATATACATTTTAATAATTCTAATTTATATCATACATATTTTAATATGGCACAATAGTGTAAAGAAAGACTTTACACGATACGAGCGTCTCGTGTAATTGTGTCAATGTGTCAAAGCGCTGCACGAGAGAATCAATTTTTCTACTGTATACTTGGCAATGCAAATCGATGCTTTCACTTCTTGCAGCTTTCATTAGTACCATTGTCCTGTCCTCTTAGCGATAAAGAAAGGAATTTGGACATCATACATCATACACTTGGCATATTCGTAGGTATTTTGGAGAATTCAGCGTGGAAGGAATCATCGGTACCGCCCGGTGGTCGATTTGGAAATGAACTCTCCGATTCTTCGAGCAGCGAAGCGGAGAAAGAAACACATGGGATCGTCCACTTTGTACTAGGTGATGGACCAGAAGAGCCCGCTGGAGTCTCCGGAAAAACTGCGCCGTACAAAGAAAAGTTGAGCATTGTACGATCTTACAGCCAGGACACAAATATATTGGTCAACGAGGACAAGACTTCGTCGTTTCCGAAAACGTCGTATTCAGAAAATTCACTCGACATCTCGGATAGGTCCAGTTGTCGTCCTGCGACAGCGTTGACTACTGCAATGACGACAATGACACCAGCGACGATGACGACAACGACGACGACGACGACGACAACGACAACGACAACGACAACGGGCGCAAAGAAATTGTTTAGAGAATTACCTACATTAATGTCAGTCGACGATGAGACGCTCTCGACCGATTCCAATTCTACCGCCGACAACGATGAGCTTAAACGAAGGCGCAGGAAGCTCTTTCCAGCCTTTCGAAAGAACAAAACTAAAATTACGTGATGTCCGCTAGTCAGCATAATCTCATTTGTTACTTAATTGCTATCCGTTATAATTAGTTGTAATCGCGACATGCACTTAAGAATTATTTTACCAGTAATTATTAATTGTTAGCTACTATTATTCACATGACAGACATACACAAACACGTACATTCTCTCTCTCTCTCTCTTTGGTCTTTTTTTTCTCTTCCTTTGCGCGCATATAAATTCACGGAAATGGAACGATCGTTTAGGATGTTTGTTACCCCGGTGTTCCTTCCACTTTGCCAAACTTGCGTATGCGCAAAATAATAACGAAATATAAATCAACGGATACACCACGGAAAGACATCCGACCTAGATAAATAGATTTTTAGAATTGCAATATTGAAAAGTTTTAATATTATGGCAATATATATTTTCGGTATGTACTTTTTAGGAGACCACCAAACGTTCTCCAAGCCGCAAACTTTTATGAAATAAGATTTTTTCACGATGACGTTAGTAATAATAATAATTACCGTTAGTGTAATCTTTTTTATCGCGATTCCGTAGTTTTAGTCATCGTCTGGATACTGGGCTGGGCACAAATTTAATGTTGAAAGTATACTATTGTCTTGTCATTCGCTTCTACGTATACGTGTTATGAAAAATGATTGACAAAGATATATGACAGCAAGGGTATCCTCGAGTAAAACGTAAAATGATATCAAGTTATTAAAATTATCGTTAATTCTCATACCGTCCATATATACTGGCAATACAAGTGATTTACTTGGGCACTTTGACAAAGCGAAAACGTTATAATACAAATTTCATACATTTGTACCACATGTACTCGTAAGTAGATTGTGTAAAATACCGTGCAAGATTTTATCAGAAACGCGCGCTTCAAACAATTAATGATAGCGAAATCATTTTTTCCACATCTTGTACAAACATATTCTAACAGACAACATTGGGATTTCCATTTGAGAATCCTTGTAATTTTCTTTTACCCAAATTACATCTTCAAACTGTAGAAATCTTTATGCAAGAATGAGTATTCGTTAAATGAATCCTAAAAGATTAGCTATACAGGTCGCTGCTATACAGTCGTATAGAATTTTCGGTAAATTTAGGCTGTTTCAGAGTGAGCAATTTTTCAAAGCCCTGTTTCTTTCCATACGTTTTTGCTTCAAATCTTGATGCCGCTAGAACGTAATTATATTATATTGTGTACATAGACATAATTGATATATTTTAACATCGTTAAAACTTGACCTTCACTTAATGCACTCAGCTCAGAATCAAATGGCTTACATCATAGCGAGGCTGGGACTCCGTAATTTTAGTAATTTGTTAAAAAATTGTCACTGTTATTTTACGCTCGCGCGAACGCGTAAATACAATTATGTAACTATTTCCCAACATGCTAGATTCGTTTGCAGATGATGTTTTGGCACGTTAGTCTATTTGAATTGTATTTGTATTGAATCTAATTATTCCTTTGTGGTATGCTCAAATATGTTAGTCGCACAATTTCCATCTTTATGACAAAATTGTTTTGAGTGACTTTAGTGAAAAATGTATAAATTTTGTGACCAAGTTGACCACGCATCTCAATTTCAGTATAAAGATTCAGAATGTTTTACTTGTAAACACCTTTTTTCTGATGATTATAACACACTTTGCATTAACGCATAATGACAAATAATTCAATAATTGGAATGCTGTGTCATTAGTAATTTGCTAGAGCGTCAAACTTGCTCATCTTTATACAGAACTTTGTGAACTGGAAAATTAACAAATTTTATCATTATTGCAAGCGAAAAAATATAAGATTGAAATGTGTCAACTTTGTCACAAGCATGGTCGCTAGCTCTCCACAAAATGTTCTTCCTTAGAGATTTTTGAAGCAATGAATTTATATTTACAAAGGACAGTTTCTAAGGCTATGTGTATCTCCATGTTATTTTTGAAATGAATGATATTGACCTTATTACTTATTAAGCAATATGAGTAAAGTTATATGAGGATTTGATCCGCGCTGCGGATCAAATTTTCGTTAAAGTTGAATATATAAAAATAGACAATTTTGTTAGTATGATCGTATTTAAATTATTATATTCTTGATACAATATTAAGATACCGCTTGCAAATGCCACGCGTCTTCCTCGAAATATAAAAGTGACATTTTACAAAAATAAATGAACCAAGTTTAAAGAATTGCCAAACAAATATAATAACCGAACGTACATACATACATATGATATATAAAATTATAAAATAAAGAAGTAGAATTACATTTAAAAAATTGCGTTTCTTTCGTATGGACTTGACGAAATTTGTTTTATAATTTGTTTTATATTCATTTTATTTATATTATTTTACAGACTTTAATAATCAGCCAATTGCCGGCTAAAAATATTTATTATCAATCGATCAATTTCACAGAGGTTTTATTTGATTTTATTTAACATCACACATGCTATTATCAACTATATTCCTAACAAATCACTCGAGAAAATTCACAATTATCGATTAATTTCGATATTATTAATTAAATTCGTTTATACGAACTTAGATTTTGAAGCGTAAATAAAGTGACCTAAACGCAGATTTTACATTTGATAAACGCAACGCCGTCCATACAGTATAAATATGTAATCTGCCGATATACAATAAATAAGCATCTCATCAACATTCAAATACTGCGTAAGAAGTAAATTGCAATTTGGCTCAAAATCTTATAACTTAGGACGATAAGACCGTTGCGATAATTTTTCTATGGGTTTATTTATCATATAAGTATTAAGTCATAATATCATTACATACATACATATGTGTGTGTATATATATGCATGCATGCATGCATACAGAGTTCGATGTACATACACAGCTATCGAATGACTACTGGCTATTGGGACTAGTAGCTAAAATTCTTTGACCCACGATCGACGTGTAAATGGTACAGAGTTTAAAAACTCATAATCAGTCTTATAACATAAAAGTACAAATATATAACATACGTGCATATACATATACGAACGGACGGACTACTTCGTTAGACGTGTATGCAATTAACCGAAATGGATCAGTGTCGCGATTTGATTATGAAATCCGATTACGTTTTGGCAAAGAACGTTTGACAAGAACGAATGCATTTATTAAATAAATTCGCCCATTACTTCTTAATAATATTTAGACGTATATTCGTATTGGTATAAAGATATTAACAGATCTCATTAAGATCTTGGTTAAAATTTTCGTTTAAAATACACAAATTACAAATATAGCAACATTGAATAAAGAATAATAGACCGTATCGTGACAATATATACTCGTTACGTAACGTTTCTGGCACGTTTTTGTACGTTTCTACTTCATTTAAGCAACAATTTTTAACATGTACAAAACGCCAAAAATATAAATATACGTACAGCTACATATCCTACGCAGGTATATCAGCGAAGATCGTTAATACTGAATTTGCTCGAAGAATTCGCTCGACGAGAATACACTTAAAAAATGCGACGCATATTACATATGTATAATACATAAAAATATGTATAGCTAGAGATAGAAATATTTAACTCGTATTCGATATATTCTCGTCGTCTTGTTGATCGCTGGTCTCAGCCGCGGAAGGTATCGTGGCGAGTAGTCTAACGGCCAGTCTTCCCGGAGATCCTGGAGGTTCCGGTTCCTGGATGGCGAGTTGACGAGTTAGTCGCGGCTTCGGTCTGATCGGTCTCGGCGTATTACGCGCGCTAATTTCTAAAGAGGCACTGGATCTCGAGATGCGCCAGGTACTGGTGCTGGCAGTGGTCGCGGAACCAGAAGAGTCGTTACGCGAGGAGCTTAAATTCGAATCCTGCGATGGTTTCCTAGTGATCAGCCAAGAGGAAGCCCTGCGTTTCGGATCTAGCAGTCTGAGCGGAATGCCGCAGTGGTGCGTTTGTCGCCAAGAATCGGATCTGGACGAGGAGAAGTTTTCGCTGGACGATACCGACGACGCCCGTTTATGCTGTTTCTGTTGAATCTGGGCGATCTGGTAGGCGTACTGATCGTTACGCGCGTGCCGTGGTCGGGAGTCGCGTGTACACGGCCAGAATATTCCGGCGCTCCACCAACGGTAAGATGAGCAACGGCTTCCAGTTTCCAGGAGTCTCGAGTTACAAGCGCACGGTGTTTGAAGTCCCTGATTCTCTCGCGACGATCGATCGACGAGACTGTTGGTATTGGCGGGTGTCTGCCGATTGCTAAAATTCGAACTATGTCGGCACCTACCGATACCTCGAGTCACACGTGACTCCTCGATCGCTTTGCATATCAACACGCAATCCTTCTTGAATTGTTTCGTAAGGATCGCGTATAGAAAAGGATTGCAACAAGAGTTGAGCGGTAGCACGAATACCGCGAAAACTTTCGCTTGCTCCAGAGACACCAACTGCAGCCCGAAGGTCGCCGTGAGAGAGAAGAAGGCTATCGGTGACCAGCAGAGAAAATCGGTGAAGACGAGCAATGCCATTCTCTTCGCTATGCGAGAATCGTTCGAATTCCACGCCTGGGAGCCTCGTATCGCGCAGTACATCTTCAAGTAGCATCCCATTAATATCAGAAAAGCTACTCCGTTAATGAGCATGAGAAATACTACGTACGCGAGTGCCGCGTTGCCATTAGTTTCGAACGGTAAGCAAATAGCGAATTTTCTATAGTCCGAAACTCCCAATAGCGGCAGACTCGCCATTGACAAAGCGAAGCACCATCCTATCGTCATAATATAGCCTGCGTGCTTCAGCGAGAGCCGCTTGTTCAGATGCATCGCGTGCGTTATCGCGTAATTCCTCTCCAAAGTGATCACAGCAAGGGTGTACACGCTCAGTTCAGAGCTGAGGACTCCCAGAAAGCCAGCCAACTGACATCCGGCCGACATTTGCCACGGTATTGCATACATTCGAAATTCTCCTAATGTCGATGCATCAACAACAGCCAATAAACCTAAAATATACATCGTTCGTCGAATAAAGATCTCCCTGAGGAAGAATTCTACCAACGGTAGAATCTTTCATAAGTTAGTACAGCCAACGTGTAGATCCACGATGAACGTTAATATAATATATGAGAGAAAATTACCTAGATAAACACCCATGAAAAAATCGGCAGCGGCTAAATTGCAGACTAAAAATCGTGGCACATCCATCTTGCTTCTCGAGAATATTAAGACAAACACTACAATGCCATTCCCGAGCATGGCAAGGAGGAAGACTATCCATACGCCGCATCGTAAAGTCCACCAGTCGAATAAATCTTGGCACGGTAGGAAAGGACCTGAAAATTTCACATTTCATAAATGTTTATTTATTTTAAATCGAAATGTTCAACATCGTCGTCGTGCATTCTATGCATTTCGAGTCGTCGTCGACTCTCTAACATACCAGGTTGCGGCAAGCATTGGATTCGGGAGGGTGCAGTTCGACCTGTCGATGTCGTCCGACCGTTTAGATTCTCGAAATAATCTTCTACGTAGGAAGGCAGGTTTCCGGGATAGGTAAAATCTGAACCAAAGTTAGCCAAAAGTTCATTTATCTGCGATCCGAATTTGTCGGTCAAATTATCTAAGAAGAAGAAAAAAAAAAACATTATTACATCAGTGCCGTAAAGAGTAAAGATCAATGGTAAAATATGATGCTATGATAGACGAGTGATTAATGAAAATATTTGCTCTTTACACGCCTACGCAATAATCTCGTGAGACTATATGCGGACTATCAACGACTAAGCTCGCGGTAGATGCTTTACAGCAATTAAGTATTACCTAAATAAAACATGATAAGCACCTAAAATATATGATTAAATATAAAAGGAATAAAAAGTTTCTGTATGAAAAAGGAGAGAACATAGAGAAGACAGTTTTACTTACCCAATTGTGGCCAGATATCGCTAAATGTCGAATTCCACAAACTAGTATCAAAATCGTCAGTGGGAAACAAAATCGATTCCTGCACCGGCGATTTTGTGGCAGATTCCTCTACCTCGAGCGAGAGAAACGCGCAGCAGTGATAAGCGTATGACAGCAACATTGTTTGTACTCGTGGAAATCTTTCAGGAGATGGGAATTCTCGCAATGCAGGATTATTAAACGTCTTAAGATGCAATAATCCTGCAAGACCTCTTATCGGCAGTGTAGGGAAAACATTATTTCCTAAATTTCTATAAATAAATATCTGTATCTTAATTGCGTTCAAATCGATTTGTAAAAAGTATGAGACTCGACTTAGACAACGCAAATTATGCAGATGCACTTACAAGTCTTGCAACCGTTTCGTTTCTCTGAATGCATCAGGATGTATATATTCGATATAATTATTCTCCAAGTCTCTAAAATGTGATTGAATTGAATAATAGAAATTATTAGAAATACGTAAAATCAGAGAGTAACTTGAGCTTGAGCTTCGCACTCACAAAACTTGGAGTCTAGGTAATCCGGTAAACGCGTCACTGGAAATGCTCTGCAAGTTATTGTTGGACAAGAGGAGATCGTGCAGCATATTCAAACCTTTAAAAGTATCGTCAGGTAACGTAGAAATCATATTACTAGCTAAATCCCTAAGAAAAAATAACATTTGCATACACTGTCTTCGATATTCAATGCTTCATATACATATATAATATATTGCATAATGTATTTGCGTATTACGTTATTACATACTTACAAAACGCGAAGTTCATTACAGTTCCGTAAATTTGGTATCTCTGTCAAAGAATTGGATTTCATGTCGCTAAAAACAGATAGAATAATGTATATACATGTAGCATACACGTACATTAGTAGAAATAGTCATTGTCAAAAGGAGTAATAATTATTACAATGATAACTGTTACGAAAAGATTTTTTCTACTAAATAATTTCGATTAAACTTACAGACTTTTGAGTTTCGGACACAGCCGGCAAAGATTAGGAGGAACCTCCTTCAACTGGGAACGATCTAATCTCAATACTTCCAAAGATGCTACTCCATTTAGATTGGGAAAAAGCCGCAATTCCTTCACGTTTGACAATATTCTGTAATCAATGGAAAAATGTGGCGCTATACTAATGCGGCGTAATTTTGTTTATTTATCGAATAAATTGTTTATCGTGTAAGCTAATCTCCGTAGGTGCGCGGATGAGACTGCGATATAATTGAAAATAAATTACTTACAACTTACGAAGTTTGCCAAGATTCTGGAAGGTTTCGTCGTGTATCTCCTTGATAGGATTTCCGCGTAAATCGAGCGACAGCAAATTACTAGCGTGGCGTAATGCATCTTTCGTGAGTCGTTCTATTTTGTTATTCGATATAGATCTAGAGAGATACATGGAAAACTCATGAAAGTGCGTCGCACTCGGGTAACGCGAGAGATATTTCAACGAGAAAATTGATGGGTATAGATTTTATAGACAAACAGGCATCAATTTAATAGGCACTTACAATTCTTCGAGACTAGGTAGATTTATAGCAGCAGCCGGTATCTTGGTTAAATAATTTTCATCGAGTTCCCTGAAGATGAAGGAGAAATGAAAGGTATCGTGTTATACGGTTAAATATAATGATTTGTTGTAATAATTTTCATATACGTACAATATACGAAGATTCGCCAAGTTTATAAACGCGTCATCATGAATGGCACGTAGATGATTACGTCGAAGAAATCTAAAAATAAAGATATATAAGTATGTGTAGCGTAAAAAACTACTTCAGATGCCACGTGATATTTTCTGATTTCTCTCGTCATCGTCATCTCACAAATCACGATCATTACGTGTATGCATACTTACAAAATTTCGAGATTGGGAAATCGATGGAAAGCACGTATTGGAATGTCCGTTATATTGTTGTTAGTCAAATCACTGAAACAGTCATGAAATTATTCTATAAAATCGCGTATTTTATAAAATTATCACAAATTGGAAATATATTTATGCATATAGTATACAAGATATTATAAAGATACAATATGAGCGCACAAAGTACTTCTCACTGCACATTTCGACATTGCAAACCGTTTATGTCACGTTCCTAACATTACGGAAAATAAATGAAGCAAGAGGGTTGTAACTTTTTGTTCAAGCATACATATGTAACAAGATTTGCGGAAGGCGAAAATGTTAGCGGGCAAAGGGTCTCCGCGAGCGCGATGTCTTCTAAAAATAATTCTTTCACGAGAAATGATTGCGAGAGATCGTTGCACTCGTAACGTAATGAATAGTGTTTGCGCTAGAGTGAGAAAACAGGTCTGCAAGAAAAAGGATCTAGGATAGTAATTCCATCTCCTCATCTTCAGTTAAAGTAAAACTAGTTAAAGCCACATTAGAGAGAATAATTAAAATTTATATAAGGGGGGCTCGCGACAATTTCGCCAGCTTGATTTTAAACAGCAGATAACTCATATAACTTGTCGGAATCAGGATGAAACGTCGGTTAAGAATGGCTGTTACAGGCATAAGTAGCCTGATAAAAGGAACAGAACAATACTGAGAAAACTGGCGAATCGACACTTTTATTCTTGTGTCGCGTGAGCGTGAATCGAGAAGATCACATCAGACCGAGGGTTGCGTGGATTTTGGCCCATTTTTATGAGTCCTTCGACCTCCTTTGCTCAGGATGGATCGATGTCTACTTATCCGTTTACCGAAAGGGGCAGCGAAGAGACACACACAGCGCGGCATTCTACATAACAATAAAGAGAGAAAAGTTGTTTAGCACAACGCAAAATGTTTCGTTACATTGACGTTGAGTGATTAGTTAAAAGAAAGAAAATGTGTGCCTCTCTCTTATACAGGGTACATAATAAGATTATATTGTCGATAACTTACTTGTTATAACTTGTTATTGAGATAAAACAAAAAGAAAGAATAAAAAAATAGATGAATAGAATATCGGGAACACGAAAATCTAATGAAATCTAATGTGTCCGTGTGAGATTATCGTCGCGAAGTGAATGGCTAACATTTGCCCGGCATGTTTACTCGCACGCTGCAACCTGCAACCACTATATCCATGAATTAATACATACATATATAATAAAGAACGTTCTTTTTCTTTTCCATTACTTGTAATCTCTTACTCGGTATTTTTCGAAAAATTTCAACACTTTAATCGTTTAATACTCCTACACGCTTATTTTTAAACATTGACGAACATTTAATTTAACTCGGGTTTCGATAGAAACGTGGAACGAATACGATTCAGTCGCTCGCGATGCACACATTGTACAGTATTTTTCCTCTCGTCCATTCGTCTTAAAATAGAAAAAGCATAAGCAGCGGTGCCTTACGCCTTACGCCTTACGATATTTTGACGCACGCTTTTTTTCAAGTTCCAAGTTCCAATGGAACTTTCTCGGCGCGCTTCGGCACGAACATTGGGTTCTAATTACGCTTTCGGGATCATGATTCCGTTACAGGCGGACGGCGGACCTTTGAAAACTTTCGATATTTCATACTCAAGACTCAAGGACAGCTTGAATTTACCATCAGTCTTTGTACTCTTGAGGTATTCGGGAATATTATATATCTGCAATATATACGTAGGTATATCATACATAATTATTTAAAAAATCTCACTCGCCGCGTTATGGATACAAGCGTTATTACCGAATGCGAAGCATTACTTTCCAAAACTTTCGGAATAAAGCTTGTTCGATACTTGAGCTTTCGTACCGATATACGACGAATGGCACAATGTCGAGAAATAGTGCTTATAAATCTCGGTTGCTTTTAACTTTTAACAAGTTCGGGAATGGAATTATTTTCGCAATAGATGTCACGGTCGTACCGTGATGTCATCGCGAATGCGAAGAGAATGACGAACGGCACATTTTCCGTATTCTCACGATATTTTAACACGAAAGCTAGGACATAACATTACATTGCATTCGGGATGCTACTGTACCAACGAAACCAGCAATATATAAAAAATTTATTAATAAGTTCCGTTACACACCCCGAGACTGATTGTGCACTGAGAGAAAAATATATGGTATTTAGAACCATAATGACATAGTAAAACAATTATAGTTAGAATTATCATATTTATAGTAAATGTTACCATAATGTTGGTTATAATAACAATATAGACATAGTATAACTGACCCATGTAAAATTTTTACCATAAATTATAATCATTTTAAGTAAAAATATAGTAGGATTGCAAATTTTGGTTCATAATAACCATTTCATATGGTTAGACTAATTCATGTCATAGTAAGGCTGACTATAAATCTGTCCATTTTACTATATTTTGCATGTTTAACTAAACTATAAATATATGGTTGATGCCAAAATTAACTATAAAATTTAGTGAGATTATAGTTATTTCAACTATTTTTTTCTCTCAGTGTGAGAGAAGCGGCGCGGCGCACGAACACACACAGTCAAGGTATTACATCTATGAATATACATATATCTTTTTTCCTTTTTTCTTTTTCCTTTTTCCTTTTTCCTTTTTCCTTTTTATCTTCAGTCAGAAAGAGGCCGGAGACAACCACTCGAAGCCGGATTGTTACTTCTCGAGGAGGTAAGCGACGAATTATTGTGGATCGATTCGCAGTTTTATACAAGTTTCGATAAAGGCAAAAGAAAAGTGGCACTTTTTACTTAACAGAACCGGACAACACATTAAATTAGAGCTCATTAGACATTAGACAATTAGACGATAAATCGGTAACTGCGCGAACTCGATTTCGACGAAATAGCGGAGTAACATAATTACAAGTAAGATCGAGAATGACTATATATATAATACAACAAGTTTTGCTCGTTCCCTTGATCTTATCGTTAAATCACGATCACGATCCATAGAATATCGACAATCGTCAGTCGTTCCGTTCGGTATGTAGGTCGCGCATCGTGTGGGGTACGTATTGAAAAAAGTATGGGGGGGGGGGGCGTTACTCCTTTTATCTTTTCTATCGCCCGATCCAAGAGATTAAGTACTTTCGCATAGGACAGACCAACCGCGGTTCGTGCGGTTTGCGGTTGGCAAGGTTGGAGAAGAAATCTGAAAGAAACACGCGTCGAAGATTAGTTATTTGCATGTTCGAAGCAATCGAAGCTCGAAGCATCGCTTCCACTCTCGTCCATAAACGTCTCGTTTATCTCGTTTACCGCGAAATGCACGGGGACGATAATTAAAAGCCAGGATACAGAACAATTGTTTTTCAGCTGCGTAGACACGACGCGACGGGCCCCTACTGCATTCCGCAACTCTGTAAGGCCTAGAATCGTACATCGTATATCGTATGTAGGGCGCGCGATGACGATCGCGCCCGTTACGTTTACCTTCTATGCTGCAATTGCAAAGACGAATTTACGCAACGCTGTAGTCGCTACACGCACTTACGACATTTACGTAAAGTAGGGTCTCTAGGGTCTCGTTATTTTTTTCTCCAATATATATGCGCAGTCCAACGACGAACGACGTGTGCTTATATTTTTCTTTTCGAAAGTAAAATATTGCGAGATTCGAACGCATTGGTTATCAGTTATTTTCTAACAAAGAAAAATGTGCACGGCGCGAAATCATAGAGCCGTCGAGATGTAGAAAATCGGAGAGGCGAGAGCCCTGATGGCCCATCTCGACGTAAGCGTAAGCGCCTCAACGCCGCGCGCTACGAGCTACGAGCAGCTATACGAGCAGCTACGAGAGATTCGATCCTCTCTGCTACGCTCTCCAACTCCAACTCCAATTCAGTCAGCCGCGAATCCTCTAATCTCCCAGCTCCCAGCTCCCACAGGGGTCGAGATCGTGTGAGCGTAATCGTGAGCGCAAAGCGCGCGCGAGTGACTATAGTGACGAGTGACGAGTGACGAGTCGTAAGGTACGTAATGTACTCACATCCTCGTAACGTTAACAGGAACAATGGCTTTCAACAAGTCAACATCGTAGATGAGCTGAACGGAGAGCAGATCGGTGCCACGGCACAGCAGCTCCCGTCCATCGGCGACAAGGTTACACGGGCCCGGGATCGTGTCCGGTCCACCGCTCCGACAGCAGCAGACTCGCCAGAAAAGGATGATCGCCAAGATGACCGGTATCCCGCTCCGACGAGACCGCGTGCACATACCGATACCGGCCGACCCTGTCCCCCTGTGCGTGTCCGTAACTGCAATTACCGCGCGTTATTCACTTTCGCAGCTCTCTTTTTCCCGCCGCGCGCCGCGCCCAGGATACAGCCAACACAGGACACAGCCGCAGGACTGAGAACAAGTCACCTCGACCTCACCATCCTCCCTCGCGCCGTCCTTCGACTTGGACTTGGACTGCTTGGACATCCGCACGTCCGCGGTCCACGTCCGGGCACGCGTGCACGCGCGCGACCATCAACATCAACGCGAGCACCCCCATAAGGAGCCGTCGCCGTCGCCGTCGCTGTCGCCGTAGCCGCCACCACTGCCACCCCACCGGCGCGGGCGCGGGCGCGGACGCCCACCGCCCACCGCCACTATCAGTCTATCACCGCAGCCGCAGGCCGCAGCCGCCAGCCGCCAGCCGCCACCGTCCTCTATCCCTCTTATCACCGCGATCGCTGCCGTGCCTCGGGGCTCGGGCGGCTCGGGAAAAAGAGAGATCGGTCAAGAAGACGACACTGACGATACTGCCCAATTATATGTATGTAGTTGGAAAATTGCTATCTCCAGCTCCGAAAAGAGAGGCAGAAAGAGAGACAGACCCCACCGTTCGCTCCGCGGTACATTCACCAACTGAATACTCAAGTAACTCAAGTACTGAACTGATCCGATATATTACGCGCGGTGCCTACCTCACTGTCACTACCTGCCTTACACTACCTTACAGTCTTACACTTAACACTGCCTACACGGATTTCGTATTCGTGTATCGTGCATCGTGCATCCCCCCTACTCATCTCGCCAATCTCGCCATCTCGCCATCCCGTCTCCCGTCTCCCGTCTCCCGTCTCCCGTCATTCCCGTCATTCCCGTCCCCCAACACCCACCCTAAATCTGAATCACTCGACTTTCTCGACTCTGATCTTGCCTTGCGCGATATCCGACTATTGCCGCAGGGAAAAGAAAAGAAAAAAAAGCTCCGGCGGAGAGCTATTCGGTTGTACATATGTAATTATGTATACTCGATCGGATAGCTACCTGACCGGATAAGTTTGCGATAAGCTATAGCTTCGCGCTGAAAATGGAACCGCAGTACGCATATATGTAACATAATCCTCATCTTCATATTTTTCCCATCGTATTCTTGCGGTCGATATTCCTTTTCGGCCAGTCTCCGCATTCTCCATTCTCCATCCTCAGGCACAGATCTTCAGGACTGTTGAAGCGCATCTCAATTTATTCTTTTTACTTCTTCACCGCAACCATACTGAATTATATTACATATGTCAATAATAATATGAGAAAGTCTTACAATTAGAGGCACAAAAGTCAACATTTTTTTGGAAATGTGCAGGTTCCTTAGATAAAAAAATTGTAGCAAGTAACAGTTTCACGAGAAGAGTACCTATTATACTGCATTGATTTCAATATCGAACAGTTCTTTTTAGAATCACCAAACAAATACCTTTCAGAACCACCAAAAGTTATATTTAAGCAACTTTAGCAACTCTCGGAAACGCATAATTTTGATATTAATAAAAAAAGAATGAAGGAGATTAACTTTCAAGTTTTTAATTTTAATAAATGACCTATTCCTTTATTTCCTTTATTATTTCTCCTCTTATATACGTTTATCTGTGTTACGCTATGCTTACATCGAATCTATCTGAATACCTATTGTAAATATATTTTTTTAATTTTAAATCTTCTTTCAATAAACGCGCGCGCGCGTTTATTATTATCGATCAAGCGGGTAAATTTGGTCGGTAGGTCAGGCTACTACTATGACCCAGCGAATTAAAATGCGCAGTAATCAAGTCCGTTTTCTATTGCTGCGTTAAAGTGGGACAAGTATATTTTGTTTCACTCCAACTTACTGCACCAGTATCCAGTGTGCACTAGTTCAGCAGTGCAGCAATAGAAAACATACCTATACCTATTATAATGCACCTTCGAAGCAGATATGTTTATGTTGATTTGTTCAATTTGTTGACGATTATCGTCTACGCTTGTATAAGTCCTGTCCTCTTGAGCTATTTTTCTTAATTAAACCACGTTAAATAAAAATCCTTCTATCGGTAACTAAATACAATTAAATCCAACCGTTCAGTTTGTCGTGTTCCTATAGAAAACGCCGAAATGTGAAATGTGTAAAATGTGAAATTGTAAGTTCGTTTTGACGCGTGTCTATTTTTTGCATTTGTGCGCAAATTTCATCTTCTCTTAACTCTCAACAGAATAGCGTTAGTTTTGACAAAAATCAATCGTTAGATAACGTGATAACGTCGTCGATGGGAAATGGTTCTGAACTGCGAGAGCTCTAACATTAGTCTACATTCGGACATTGATGACATGAAAAATATGATTTCAATAGTACTAGCTTTAAAAGAGAAGTACGAATTGCAATTTAAGGTAGTTCGATGATGAATCAACTTTTGCCAAAAGTGATGTTTAATTTTTTATATCGAAAGAAGGAACTCTCCTGAATCGATTAAGCCCAGAAAAAAGATAATTCACCGTCCCGTTCTCAAGATATTTAATTTCAAAATTAAGTGTTTTTAATGATTTCAACATTGGTCTAATAGGAAAAATAGGTATTTTCCTATGAATAACACGAGTTTGCGAAAAATCTTTTGCCAAAAATGTCCGAACAATATATATCGATGGATAGAGGACACTGTGAGAAAACCTATAGTTGAAGGTGAACACGATCCACCGTACAGTTTTTTTTAATTAATAATTAAAGTTGAAAACTAGTCAAGCGACGCGTTAACACACACTTTATTTTAATCTATTTCAGGCAAAATATTATTCTACAACGTAAAAATTACTTACTAATGGTCTTTTTACGTCGTTACGAAGCTTTGCGATGCGTTATTCTATTTTTTTATAATCATATAAATAAAAAAATCATAAACATTGTTTTGACTTCGGCCTTTCATCATCGAACTACCTTAAGATTATCTCGTCGATGAATGTAGCGAAAATGTCACGAAAAGAAACACGTGACAGTTTGTTAAAAATTGGTTTTACATTAACAAAATATTGTTTTCCTCTTCAATTACAGTAACCAATTAAGATACATAAATAAATATTCTGATTGTCGCAGATTCGATTACTCTTGCCTCACGACTTTAATCAACACGTATTGTTTATTATTCTTTGTGTAAATCTCAAGTATAGTCTTCATATTACGTTTTATTCTCTGCGAACATTGTATCTTTAAAGGAAAGCTCAAACTCTTTTTGCTGAGCAACATTTCTTTTACGGGAACAACACTGAAATAATCTGAATTTGACAGACTGGTCCAGAATGGCTGCTTTAAAAAAGCTAACGGTCACGGTTGCTTCATTATGTACCGGAGGGAGTAATAATGATAGACGGAATTACAGAAAATTGATCTCTTTGTAATTCAGGATGTTGAATTTCGTCTTCTATCGTAGTTCTGCATAACAAAATATTATTTTGACAAAAAATCTCTAAGTCGAAATTTCCCTAAAAGCCGATACAAAATACAATAAGAAAAAAAATATATATGTATATATATTAGAAGAAATACACATACAAATGAATAAAAAGTTTCTTACTGAGAAGTCAAGTACTGGCTCCACCCGCTTCGTCTACACGAATAGCGTTGCTTATTAAAGATTTCTCTGATTCAGCAGTATCACGAACAGGTAAAGTATCATCCGCGCATGCTTCTACTGTGAGCATTATCTCAGATTGATGAACGCCGCTGCACAGATCGCTTAGATTTTGCTATTTAAATATACGTTGTCATTATTACGTAAACAATAATGGGACTAAATAATTGTATACACTTACAATAGAATCGCCAAGTGACGCTATGCCAGGAACTAGTTGCTCCCCAGGAAAAATTTTACATATGGGAAACACAATAGAAATGAATTCCTCATTTTCATTCCTAGTCAATTCATCTGGCTTTATTTTGTCACACAATCTGAGAAAAAAAAATATACGTTTGCCAGCGACGAAAATTAACGCCATTAAATATCTGTTTCAATATTTAGTGTATATCTTTTACCTGCGTATTCGCCAGCGGGTCGGTTCATCGCCATAGGTGATGTTTATCGTTGCGATGTGCGAGACTTCCGAATGTTGCAATAACGCAAAGTCTTCTTTCTTCGGATGAAATTGTATTGCTATTTGCTGAGATTCTTTAGCATTAAGTATCACTTCCTTCGGATTTACACACCAAGTGGAGTTTGTTGAAAAAGTAACTAAAATAAATGCGTTTATCTGATTTATCTCTATACAAGTACACATTATTCATGTAAATATGTAATGCGTAAAGAGAATAGACTGAATAGAGGGATTAATTTATATAAACCTTTTGGTGTAACTGTGATCTTGGCGAATGAACGTAAGTCACCAACATTATCCAATCTAATATTTGCGCTCAAAGTAGTTTCAGAATACAAATTGCCAAGTGACAACCACATATTTCCACTCAAATCTTTAAATGTACCCGCGATTTTTACTTTGCTGCAGCCACCGTATCCATACAGAGGTATCTGTCAATTTAAATTGTAAATATTCCTTCTCCCTGTTAAAAAGTAAATTAAAAATATTTAGCAGTAGCATTAATACACGCACTTTTTTGTACTGTTGAGATTGAGAACCACTACTTTCTCTCGTATAATGTTTGATAGTAATTTTTCCAACTACTGGGCCTACGCAATACGGATTGAACGCGACTGCAAGTGTCTTAATTTCTTGATGTCGCATTGTCAGTACCATGCTTGTGTTGATAGTTTGTTTATCTCCGACAAACTATAATGTAGATATTTATTGATATAAATTCCATAAACTCTTTCTCTAGTTAACACTATACATATACGTGTGTGTGAGCGCGCGCGCGCGCTCGCACACTACGTATATGTATATACAGTACCTTAAAACTCTTATTGTCGTCACATATGTCTATTTGAATTTCAATTTTGTTATTGCTCGTATTGCGAATCGTAAATTCTTTAATCTCACTTTTTCCTGTTTTGACACTATTCCATGCTAGGGCAGCGTGTGTAACTCTAATCGGAACTGTATTTTCTGTTACAGCTATACCGGATACCATATTGGTTGGTGATTTTCTATCGCAACGTCCAGATCTATATATAAAGAGATTATATTATTGCTTATTATTATAATAATGATTATTACATGTGTATTATGTTAATATACAAGGTTTTATTGAAAAAACATATACTTTATCTCAAAGTTTTATTAAAGATAAACTTAAAGATTATACTTTTGTATAAAAAAATTATACTAGATATTTTATATCTTATATTAATTTTAGAGTAATCAACGCAACATTTGGAACATTTTTATAACAAAACTGTTTTCACACTACTTTACATGTAATGCATTTTACATTTATCACATAAACATTTACATCTCCAATGCAAATTTTATAAGTACGTCGTCGGTTAAAATTGAACATGGAATAATCAATTAAGAAACTACAACTTATAGGTGAAACCAAATTGTAACAATGTACAATAAAAACAATGGAATTTAATTAAAAACGGATATCTGAAAAGAAATGAAAGATATCTTATTACAGTAATTGCTCCAGTGGTGCTGTGAGGTCGTGAAATATTTTGTTTCGCCTTATACTGCGTTCCGGATCTTCCATCTTTTGCAAAGAAAGAGCAATAAATTTTGCAAAAGCGTGCTCTACAGATGTAGAATCAACGTTTTCGGTTGATTTTGAATCAAACTGCTGCTGCTCATTATTTTTTTTTGAGGTAGCACTTTTTTTTAATATTTTGGATGGCGTTTGACCGCACAGATTTTTAGTCAAGTCGTCTTCAATATTATTTTTTGGTAAAATTTTTTTATAATGTCTTTTATTCAAATTTATACTTTCTGTGACATTTGTTTCTGGACATTTAGCTGCATTCTTATTAAATGAAAAAGCGGGCATTCTTCCATTATTTTTTTTCATGCTTGTCAAAGTTCTATAAAAAATTAAAGAAAATTAAATCAATTAGAGAAACAGCGTGTATTGATTTGGATATTTCTATATAACATATAACAGATTTCGCACGCACGCACGCACACGCACGCGCATATACAAAAGATAGTAACCGTCTTCTTTGAATGTACACATCTAGAAAGGACAAATCGGATAAAAGTGCAGATTTCTTTTTGCTACAAGCTATACTTCCGCTTTTCAAATTTTGTTCTTTTTTCAACCTCACATATTGCTCTCTCAAATTTGTCAACCTCCTTTTACAATATTCAGCCGTATAAAAATTTCCTGGAAAGTCATATATTAATCAGATGACCATTTTATTTATATATATATATATATATATATACATACACACAGGGTGTCCCATTTTAAAAAACGCACCTCGATAATTCTTCAACGAAGCATTTTCAGCAAAAATGTTTCCGACAAAAGTTGTACGGTTTGGAGGGGCAGCACATAAGATGGTGTCATTAGTTTGACCTTAGATAGGCGTTCGAAGATCACGTGAAGGTCACCTTCAATTTTTCTTAAATGGAAACCCCTATTTTTCAATGCGTATTCTTGTAGCTAATCTCGAGAGCTTTTCAAAACACTATAATAAAGTATTTTTTCATTAAGAACTTTTGGAATTATTAGGCTTGAAAGTTCTAGTATTTTGACATAAAATACAAAATATCTTGCAAAACATTAAGTTTTCGGTAATGTTACCTTAATACTTTTATGCACAGAATAATGAGACGAATCAATTGGTATGAAAAAAAACATGGTTTCTTTAAGAAAAAATATGTAATTTGCAACATGCATCTGCATACTTTTTCTTAAAAGCAACTATATTTTGTATTTTATGTCAAAATACTAGAACTTTCAAGCCTTATAATTCCAAAAGTTTTTAATGAAAAAATACTTTATTATAGTGTTTTGAAAAGCTCTCGAGATTAGCTACAAGAATATGCATTGAAAAATAGGGGTTTCTATTTAAGAAATTGAAGGTGACGTTCACGTGATCTTCGAACGCCTATCTAAGGTCAAACTAATGACACCATCTTATGTGCCCCTCGAAACCGTACAACTTTTGTCTGAAACATTTTTGCTGAAAATGCTTCGTTGAAGAATTATCGAGGTGCGTTTTTTAAAATGGGACACCCTATATATATACATACATATATATATATACACACGTGATAGAAATTTAAAAAAGTGATACTATTATATTGGTACAATATTATTATAAAAATGGCATCTTCTCTATTTAATTGAAGGGGTAAAAGCCATAGTGGTGTCAAATTTTTTAAAATATTGACCCGTGTGCATAAATGCAATCTATACAGTATATAAATTGCATCTAAGCACACGAGTCAATATTTAAAAAAATTTGCCTTACACCACTATGGCTTTTATCCCTCCAATTGTAATGTTGCAAAAATGATTTATATTCACCAAGGTTCTTATCTCTCATGATTGATGAAATCTCCTCCCAGGCATTACTTTTTAATTCATTGTCTTTAAAGTCTGGATGACTTTTATCATACAAAAATCTTCTTTCTCTATATAATTCAATAAGGTAATTATCATCCACTTTTTCTAGGACATTGACGTTGTTAACAGTTGCATTTTCCATATCTACTTTGTATGTATGTTTTTTTAACACCACGTTTGTCACATCTTGGTTAAAATTGGTTATACCGATGATTTTATACTGGCTGTACTCATGATCCATATTTAAAGAAACATAGTTTGGATCAGATATTTTTATTGTTATCCTCAAAAAGACTAATAACGTAATGTTGAATTATCTGAAAGACTATTATGTTAGAATTATATATAATGTAGAGAGAGACAAATAATTGAGTAAACAAAATATCATTGATAGAACATTATTGCAAAGACAAACTCATGATTTAATGACAAACTCTCGATTTAATCGACATTAGTGAAATCGGGCATAAATGCAAAGAGAAATAGAAGAAGAAGAAGAAGAAAGAAAAAGAGAACGTAGTTGCAAGTAGAATGAACTAATAACATATCCTATTATTTGTCAAGTAGATTGAATGTGCATGTTAGTCAATTATAATATATTTAAATGTTAGTTATGTTAGTTAATTAATATATTTAAAACTCTCATACATATTTTCGCAGGATTAATAGGCCTTCGGAAGAAGTAAATCTCGGTTTCCGTCACCGCCGACGTGATAACTGAACTTGTTTAAATCTTCTTGACCAAAGCTTTTTATCAAACTCTTACTTTCGTCGTAAAACGATTCGCAAATGTACACGTCGTCCCCCGGTACCCGATACCTATCTCCGTCGGTCTGCCTATATATAATTCATTCAAATAACGTTAATTCCCTTTTTAATCTCATTCATTTAAAATTTAAACTCATTAAACGATGGCACAATATAAACACACTCACTACATATAATATATATTCTCCGTAATCAAGAACGGCATATCTTCCAACAATTGCTACGTAGTATACGTATATACATACAATGGGATGAGTACCATCTGCAATAGATAAAAGCAATTTCGTAGGATTTATGCTGTGTGCTGTATGCGGCTGTGGCACTTCTATCATGGGCCTTCGAAATAAGAACCTCCGCACAAGAACTAACAAGAACTTCCGTGTTCCGTACCGTCACCGTCCGCGTCCGCGTCCGCGTCCGTAAGCATAAACTTCAGTGCTTCAGTCGTTCAGTCACGATGGTCACGCATAAAGAAATCCATATCCGTGAGGGTAGAGTTAACGTCCCGTGGCCACGTATTTTCCAACGTAACCAATCACAGGCGTGAATATGCGTAACAGAAAATGCGAAACGCTTCTGATTGGTTAGGCGGAAAATACGTACCATGGGATGTCACCCTAATGCGTAACCGTGGGTACTTTCCGTTTCACGCATGATGCGCATAATGCATCATTTATCCTTGTTTGTTCATCGAGTGTTAATTGTTGAACAAGGATAAATGATGCATTATGCGCATCATGCGTGAAATGGAAAGTACCCCGCGATATCGGGCTCAATTCTTGAATTCATTCGCAAGAGAAACGTATGCGCAAATGTTGTTCTTTACAGAAAAGTTGCAAGTCGATTGGCTATCGCATGGCTTTTAACCGATCAACTTGCAACGTTTCTGTGATTGGTCAATTTCCCACGACCCGCATTGTAGACCCAGCATAACAGAACAGACTTTACAGACTATAGACTACAGTGCCGACTGCCGGTGCCGACTGCCGACTCTGCCCGTCTGCTGCCGTCTGCCGAGTGTCGAGTCTGGCAAGAATGTCTTCTCTCTTCGTTTATGTCGCGTTAAATTTTCCAGCGAGGCTGAAAGAAGTTATTCGTCAATTGTAATGTGTTAATCCTGGCCGTGTCGAGCCCGTCAGAGTATTGGGAATCGGTGCCACACGACGGAAGAAGAAGTCAATTGTAATTTGTAATGCCATAGCCATATGAAGAAAATATCGCGTCAAAATGAAAACCTCTTTGATGGTAGCTGAAAAACCTTCTTTGGCAGCATCCCTGGCCAATATATTGAGTAACGGACGATGTAGTACCAGAAAAGGTGCGTTAGGATAACTTGAATTGCTTCCTTCTTCCCCTTCTCTATAATAATAAATTTTTTCTACGAATGTCTCTAGGATTGAACGGCTCTTGTTCCGTCCACGAATGGGTAGGTCAATTTAGATCCGAGACCGTAAATTTTAAAATGACCTCCGTATGTGGGCACGTTATGACATTGGACTTTATTGGAAAATACAACAACTGGGACAAAGTAGATCCGGTAAGAATAGATATATTGCAGTTTTGTTTTTTATTATGTATAGAATAACTGAATTTTTTTTTATATATATCTCAGGCTGAATTGTTCTCCTGTTCAACTGAGAAAAAGGAAGCGGTACCGAAACTGAAAATACCATACTTTTTGGCCAAAGAAGGAGCGCATTGTGATTATTTAGTATTATGGCTAGATTGCGACAAGGAAGGTGAAAATATTTGCTTTGAAGTTATAAATGCAGTGCAGCAAGGAATGCAGAGAAAATTACATATAAATGTAAGTTGCTTGTACACGTCATACTTGTACATATTCAAACTATATTGATTCTTTTTGTTTTTCCATGATGGGTTTTCTATGATTATGATTTAACCCTATTTTATCCAACCAGCCCTTTCGTGTCCTTACGAGTTTCTAATCCTCGCATCATAACTCACGAACGAATTGACGAAATTTAATGTTCCAAAGCGCAAATTAAAGCTAAAAGTAGTAGCTTTAATTTGCGCTTTGGAACATTAAATTTCGTCAATTCGTTCGTGAATTATGATGCGAGGATTAAAAAGGTGGAAAAACACGTTGGATAAAATAGGGTTAAATATGTTTTTATTAAACAGCTTTCTTTTTAATAGGACATATGGCGAGCACGATTCTCTGCCATTACGGAGAAAGATATAAAATCTGCTTTGGCTAATCTGATAAAGCCCAATGAAAACGAAGCCAAAAGCGTTGATGCACGTCAGGAGTTAGATTTACGAATAGGCTGTGCATTTACAAGATATCAAACTAAATTTTTTCAAGTATGGCACAACCGTCTTTGCATTGTGTCGCGTTATGAAATTTGAATATCAGGATATGAATAAGTTATTATACTTTTAGGGTAAATATGGAGATTTAGATGTATCTCTTATTTCTTATGGTCCGTGCCAAACGCCAACGTTAGGTTTCTGCGTACAGAGACACGACGAAATTCAAACCTTTAAGCCAGATCCATATTGGGTATTGCAAGTACGTAACTATGTAATTATGTTTTATCTCGAAATGCTTATATAAAACATTTTAATTTGAGATTCTCTATTCTTCTTTTTTATTTGTCATTGTTTATAACGATAATATTTTTTTCATTATTTTTAGATAACTGTCAAGTCTTCCGATGGTCAAGATATTGTATTAAGTTGGAATCGTGTACGTTCTTTTGACAAAGAAGTTGCAACCATGTTTTTAAGCCACGTTAAAGAACACGATCAAGCAACGTGAGTTGTATCTTGCATATTTAAGAATCTTAGCATGTTGAAAAGATTACAGCATTTAAAGTAAATTTTTGTATAGCGTAGTGAGTGTGCAAAGCACAGAAAAATCCAAATCGCGACCTATAGCATTAAATACAGTAGAATTGATGCGAGTTGCAAGTTCTGGATTGGGAATGGGTCCACAACATGCTATGCAAATTGCGGAAAGACTCTATACTCAAGGATACATAAGTTATCCTCGAACGGAGACAACATCGTATCCTGAAAATTTTGATCTGCTGTAAGATTATTTCAGATTAATTACACACGCACAACAGTTACACATGCTATGACGCTCGCGTCACGCGGTACTTGATATTTATGTATTACAATCATTTTACTTTATTCAAGTTCAACGCTGAAGCAACAGCAGAATAGCCCAGAATGGGGCGAGGAAGTTCGCAAAATAATAGCGGGTGGAATCAATAGGCCAAAGAAAGGCCATGATGCGGGTGATCATCCGCCTATAACACCCATGAAACATGCAACCAGAAATGAACTCGATGGTGATTCATGGAGATTGTACGATTATATAACGCGACATTTTATCGCTACGGTATGTTTAATATTGAGATATTTGTAAAGCTTTAAAGCAAATCTTTACTTGTATTATACATATATGTACATATGTTTTCCCTTTCTATTTTGAATCGTAGCTGGCGCGGGATTGTAAGTACTTGAGTACTACGGTAAAGTTCGAGATAGGCATGGAAATATTTACAGCTACTGGTCACAGCCTGTTAAGTCCTGGCTACACAAGTATTCTTACTTGGCAAACACTTGGCGGTAATGATACCCTGCCGAAATTTACATCCGACGAGCAAGTAAATATACAAGAGGTAAAAGATATTACGTTGTATTTATTTACTTATCTCGATTTCTTTGGCCATATCTTAAAAGAGAGAATTACGCAACGACGTACAGAATGTCTTGTTTCCTTATTACAGGCAAAATTAGTCGAATGTTATACACAGCCACCGGATTATTTAACAGAGGCAGAATTGATATCTCTTATGGAAAAACACGGCATTGGGACAGACGCTTCGATCCCTGTGCACATAAACAATATCTGCATTAGAAATTACGTTACTGTCGCAGCAGGCAGAAAATTAATACCTACTTCTCTTGGTATCGTTTTGGTCCATGGATACCAGAAGGTATCTTTGGTTTTAATTCGTCAACATAGTATACAATGTCTTTTATAAAACACTAAATATATATATATATATCCTCTTTTTATTAGATAGATCCTGAATTAGTTTTGCCCACAATGAGATCTGCAGTGGAAGAACAATTAAACCTAATAGCATTAGGTCGAGCTGATTTTCATGCAGTTTTACAACATACCGTAGAAATTTTCAAACAAAAATTCCATTATTTCGTACAAAGTATAGAAGCTATGGATCAGTTGTTCGAAGTTTCGTTTTCGCCGCTATCGGCATCGGGCAAAGCACACTCTAGGTATACGAATAGTCATACTGGCAGTTGTGTTGATCTTTTGCTAACTTTTTATATTTTATCGCTCTACATATTTACTCGCTCTTTTTTCGATTTCTCATCATGCATATGTATACGTATACGTATGTGTTACAGATGTGGCAAATGTCGTCGATATATGAAATACATACAAACAAAGCCATCTAGAATGCATTGCGCACATTGTAACGAAACTTACAATTTACCACAAAATGGAAACATACGAATATACAAAGAATTAAAGTGTCCATTGGACGACTTTGAATTACTTTCGTGGTCGACTGGTACACGAGGAAAAAGTTATACATTTTGTCCATATTGTTATAATAATCCACCGTTCAGGTGTGTCACGAATATGATAATTGGATTATAATATATATATATATATATATATCGAAGAGAGAGAACTCTAAATATTCTTTCTAAAATTTAGGGATATGAAAAAAGGAATGAGCGGTTGCAATTCATGCACGCATCCGACATGCCCGCACGGCATGAATTCAAATGGCTTGTCCAGCTGTTTGGAATGCGATCTAGGTATACTTGTACTGGATCCTTCGGCCGCACCCAAGTGGAAATTGGGATGTAATCGTTGCGACGTTATTATCCATCTATTTGAGAACGCGCATAAAGTGACAGTCGATACAGATACGTGTGACTGTGGCGCACAATTAGTGACCGTCGAATACAAACAGGTAAGGAGACAATTTGAGCCGCGACCGGTACGATTGTCGCCGATTGAGTTCATGCAACCGCGTTCTTTCACATCTTGTTTGATTTCAGGATAAAAGTAAACTCCCCAACGAGGCGACCGAGATGTCCGGCTGTGTGTTTTGTACTCCAGCTTTCGCCGCGTTAGTGGAAAAGCATCGCGCGGTAGCTTCGAAACCAGTCGTCACACGTGGTCGAGGTCATGCCAAGAGTCGTAACCGAGGCAAACCTAAACCGCCAAAGGACAAAATGGCACAACTGGCAGCATATTTCGTATAATAAGTAATTTAGGATTGCATACTGTATACGCGTTATACAGTCGTTCTTTTTAAATAAAATCTCTATCGTCCTTGATCTTTCACAGCATTAATAGCATTATATGTGGCGTATAAAAGCGATAGCGGTAAGGATGATAACGATTAACCATTGTCATCGTTTCCATTAAATAATGGACTGTATACTTGTATCAATTACAATTAACACGTTTTGTAGAACACATTGCGTTTTATTAAACAAACTTTACACAAGTTATGTCTTACAAGACGAAAACCCTTATCCTAATTCATGAATGGAATAATTAAAAATTCTCGATACAATATTTCGCACGCAAGATTTATTTTTAAATAGTGACAATCATGGGAGTACAGAACGGTTTGACTGTTGATGGTCTCGATGCTCTGATTCTGCAATCCGAGATCTATCAAAAAGTGAAAAAGTGATAATAGGTATAATGTTGTTGGAAATATTGAACAAGTCAGTCGTGAAAGTCGTGATACTTGAAAGAAGAGGGCGTTAGGCGTTAGTATGTACATACATGGTGGGATTGTCGTTGACACTTGACACGATCACATTTCCAGCTTGTTTCCAGTTCCTGAATATTGTTTACATTCTATCCGTTATGGGTTTGTGTAATATCGAATGTGTAGAAAGAATAGCGCGATATCTCGATGTTTCTCCAGGAAAGCTGCAAGTTTCTGATAAAAACGTAAGCTATTAATTTGACGTCTCAGTCGTGGAGACGACGATTGACGGGATTTGTTTCGTGTGCATGTGTAAAATATAATTAACTGTAAATGTTGAACGACGAGAATATTGAATATGCCCTCGCTAAATGTTGCCGAATCAACATTCGATGACGATGGAACATAATACTGATAATAGACAATTGTGATTAAATTAACGTGGCCATATATCGATATTATCGAATCGCAAATGATTGTTTCAGGTAGTATTTAGTTCAGAATATGAAAAGAATTTGCCGTCCACTCAAGGCTTCAGCACTATTGTGCAAGCGCTCGTAAGGAGTTCAAAATGCTCCGATATACTTGGCGTTGTTGGCAATGAGAAAGAAGCACAAGCATTGATACATCAGTGGTTAGAGTATATTGTAATCTGTGTCAATCATGCGGCGGTTCCTGTCAATGCCAAAAGAATATTAAATGTAAGTATATATACTACAGATACAATATACATATATGAAGTACGTATTACGTATTCCTTATGGAAATGAAAAACATATAATATCGATAACACAATGTCTTTTGATTATTAGGAATTGAATACGGTATTAAAAGATGTACCATATATGACTGGTACAAAGAAGACCGTCGCGGACATTGCGTTGTATTACGTTCTACATTCTGTAATGGTAATAGCCTGCAATTATTGGCTGCCAATAGGGCATCGTTGTAAGCTCGTGGCGATAATATATACGCCAGCGCGTCTGCATTCTCATTCAATTCTCACATTTCCCTGTCTTGTTTTGTTACAGAAAGAATTAAACTATCAGCAGAAGGCACAATATATTCACGTGTCGAGATGGTTCGACAATATCCAACAAGAAGAGAAGTTGAGACGAGAACTGGATTTAATATCTTTTAATTTATTACATCTATTTCTGTAATCGAGATGTAATGTTTTGAATATATTTTTTAATGTCTGTGCACGATATAGCGATTAAATTGATTTGACAATCTCGCCACTTGATTTAATTATTACTTAATCTAGTAGTCATCGTTGTTAAAATTATGTAATATACACCAATTATTGATACCCCGCGATTTATCAAACAATGCTTAACTTTTCTTTTTGTTTTTATGTATAGATTCTATTACTATATATATTATATACAATATCTGAGTATATTTTCAGGATTCTCCTAAAAATGGTCTTACCGGCAACCAATAAATTACTGTCGGTATCGGTGTATGTACAAATTACGAAATTACCATCAAATACCATGAGTGTGTTGCAACGATATACCGGATAGATGGCGCCCGTATGTAGATTTTTTTTCGCTGTAAACTGTAAGCATATGTAAGCAGCAACTGATAACTGTTGGTAACTGTGCGTCATGTGCGTCTGTGACAGCTGTTGAGTCTGTGTCTGTGTAGTATGGCTGGGTATGGCTATATCGTCTCCAATTCCAACAGTCCAACGAGTCCAACGATTGCTTCACGCGCGGCCAACGCGGCATGCGACATGGCCTTTCTCAATGAATTTTACTACACGTATATGTGTCCGTACAAGTACAAGTGTTTCACGTAGTAGAGACAACGATGATATTGACTGATATTGGGCATATTGGCAGACAGACGGTCCTCGTCCAAGTCGAATAGTCGAAACTGTCGAAAGTCAAGCAGCTCAAGGCTCAAGGCTCAAGCTCCCACGCTAATGTCGCGATTGTTTGGTGACTGGTTTAGTGAGTAGGAAGCAGTGAGGACCGTCGGGGCGTACAGTGGATCGCTTTTGATCGCCCCGTCACGACCGTCGCGAGAGATTGCGACTATTGCGAGAGATGCACGATGCACGGTGACAGTCACAGTCTCTCGTGCATCACCGCCATCACCCATGAGAGATGTCAAGTTTTCACGATTATTGTGCCTGATAACGCGTGCGCGAGCACAATGCACAATGTTCTTGGCTTTGTCGCATAGCGGAGGATCGTAACTGTAACTGTAACTGTAACTGCCTGCAGTCGTTCGCCTTCGGCCCATTTTGGCCTAATTTTAGCCTAATACAGCGAAAGCTGTCTTCTTGATCCTCAGTATCCTCACATAGGCGACTAATAGTCGCACGTAGCGAGATGGCGGACGATTCGAGCGTACGTGTTGCCGTACGGTAAGTAAATAATACATTTGTATAAAATTGAAATCGCTCTCGGCCTCTCGGCCTCTCGGCCGCGACACTCGAGAGAGTTGAGACACGCCGGTGACCGGTGACCGGTGACCGGTGGCACACCGGTGTCGGTCCGGTCGGTCGTGAGGGCTGATCCGCTGATGAGAGACGCTTGAGCGCCGAATGAGTGGATCACTCGATCACTGGATCAGACGACAGGCATTCGAACGCGCGCATTTCTCTAAACATTTCTCTAAATTCACGAGACAATGCGGAGTGTTGGAAATAATAATAAAAAGACAATTTACCGTTGCAAATTCTCACGCTGATTATAATTTGTCACGCTATGCCTCCGACGCTCCTCCAATCTCCAATGTGTGCTTACTCCTTACGTCTTATGTCAAAACAAGGTTGACGTAAGACGTAAGGAATACCGCCGCGCCGGATGCCGGAGGCCGGAGGAGAGTATAGGTATATAATAATAAAAGGTGATTGCTCAATGTTGAATTTTGAGTTTCTTCGTTCATTACGAGGGCGGAGGGACATGGAACGCGCGCGAGATAAGAGAAAAGAGATTCGACTTTTTTCGCGTGCGTTTTACATTACAGAAGAAACTTGACTCGAGCCTCGAGCCTCGAGCATGTCCTTTTATGACACAAGCGCGTAGGCCGTAGGCTTAATTACCGTTCTCTTAAGATACGCTGATACGCACGCCGCGCCGGTGTTGCGTCCAACTTCCGAGAGTTCCGAGAGTTCCGAGAGTTGGAGATGCGAGCGACCTTCATCAACATCATCGACGATATTGAGTCGTCGACTTTCAAATAGGATTTCAAATATGATATATGTCGTTTATTCAAAAGCGCTTCTTGTCCCCCATCGTTTTTTAATCGTTTTTTAACGATCGTATAGCGAAAAAATCGAAAATCTTAGCACGAGCATTGGTTGTCTGTTGCAGAATAAGGCCTCAAGTAGCTCGCGAAGTAATCGACATGTGCAGGATTTGTACTCAGGTACCTCAAGGGGAGCCGCAAGTTTTTCTCGGACCTGACAAGGCCTTTACGTACGACTACGTGTTCGATACTCAGGTGAATCAAAGCGCGATTTACGAAACATGCGTGAGCCGTCTCGTGGAAGGCGCGTTGGACGGCTACAACGCGACGGTTCTTGCCTACGGGCAAACCGGCTCCGGTAAAACTTACACTATGGGCACCGGTTTTGACGTCGAAGTCGACGAGACTATCGTCGGGATCATACCTAGAGCTATTAGACATCTTTTCGATGGGATAGCGGATAAACAGCAGCGCGCGAGGGAACGCGTGCAAATGCCTCCGGAGTTTAAGGTCCGTTTACAACTTTAGAACACTCTCTTTAACTTAGATTTAGATGACACGAGCTTTCTCAATGACGATGCGTCCGTCGGACGTCCCTTGTTACCAGGTTACAGCACAATTCTTGGAGTTATATAATGAAGATTTGAAAGATTTGTTGGAGCCAGGAGGACCGAGGGGTGGTGCACGCATTCACGAGGATACAATGGGTAACATACATCTGGCTGGCGTAGAGCCTCGCGTCGTGACCAGCCCCGAACAAGCCTTGGAGTATCTTCGATTGGGCGCGTTATCGCGCACGACCGGATCTACGCAAATGAACACGCAGTCCTCCAGATCGCACGCGATATTTACGTTGTATATCAAACAGCAAAGATGCATCAAAGTCGAAGATCCTGACGCGGATGTCGACACGAGTGGTGTCGAATTAACGAATGAATTTGAAACGTTAACCGCCAAGTTTCACTTTGTCGATTTGGCCGGTTCCGAGAGATTAAAGAGAACGGGCGCTACCGGTGACAGAGCGAAGGAAGGCATTTCTATAAATTGTGGATTGGTAAGGGTAGATCCTTTCGTGGAAATAACTTTTCAGTTATAAGAATGATTGATAAAAGCAGAGATCGTGCGTATCGTGACCCTGTATCTTTTTTCATAGTTGGCCCTGGGTAACGTCATTTCTGCTCTCGGTGATAAAACAAAGAAAGCCTTGCACATACCGTACAGAGACTCAAAGTTAACCAGATTACTTCAAGATTCTCTCGGAGGTAAAACGTCTCTATATCGTAAATATGTATAGTTTAACAATATATAATTACGATATGAACAAAGTGCAAAGTGCAAAGTGCTTCCGAGTATTTACCAGGCGTTAAGATTTTATCATATTCTATTTTACAATATTCCATCAATTACATGTATATTGCAGGAAATAGTCAAACGGTTATGATAGCGTGTGTATCGCCAAGCGACAGAGATTTTATGGAAACTCTGAGTACGTTAAAATATGCGAATCGAGCGAGAAATATAAAGAATAAAGTTACTATTAACCAGGACAAGAGCTCGAGAACGATCGCTTCGCTACGACGAGAGATTCAACAGCTTCAATTGGAATTGATGGAATATAGGCAAGGTATGTTCTCGAAACTTATCCTAGTTACCTATCCCATCTTAAGCTTCCTGCCTTACATGTAACATCATACATTACATACATCTGTCTTTCTTTTCTTTAGGCAAGAGAATCGTCGGTGAAGACGGAGTTAACGACGCCTGGCATGAAAATCAAATGTTGAGTAGCGAATTACAGAGTCTTCGCACCAGAGTGAAAGCACTTTCGGAGACGGTTGAGGCATTAACCGCCAAGAATGCTCTCTTGTTGGCGGAAAAAGCAGCGGGTCAATGGCTAGCGGCATCGAGCAAAGGTGATGACCAAGTGACTAGCTTGATACAAGGCTACGTTCAAGAAATAGAAGAGTTGAGAGCTCGTCTATTGGAAGCGGAAGCTATGTATCAGCAATTAAAAAAAAGGCAAATGCAGGTATATCGCTGTTACAATTATGTAATAGATATAATAGTTGTAATAGATTTACCGACTCCGATATATCGATGAAATTTTCATTAGGTTAACGCGGCGAATCCATACGGGGATAGTTCATTTCATTCCGATTCTGCGTCCGTGTTGATCGACGCTAAAAGAGACGTCGAAAAAGAGATAGAAACGTTAAGAGCCTTGAAAGAACAACACAGTCACGGTGGTAATACTACCAGGTCGATGGACGAGGGAGAAATAGATGATGCGGAGAATGCACAAGATTCTGTAAGCGAGGACGATTCCGACGACGATTCCGATCGTAAAGGCACGTTTAAACGCATGTGCCCTATTGTTTGTCACGTATATATTTTTAGTGTCTTTTACAGTTATGTTTGCACACGTAACACACTTGGTAACAGAAACACTACAGCCTAATGGCTGTAAGATCGCGCTTCCATCATATCGTGTCATTTTCACTTTTGCAGAAGAAGACGAAGAAGAGGCAGCTATGGGTCGCGAATTAGAAGCGCTGACTTCCGATATCGATGTTAAGCAGCGCTTGATACAAGAGCTTGAGCTCTCTCAAAGACGTTTACAAACTATGAAGCAGCACTATGAGGATAAATTGTCTCAATTGCAAGCTCGTATTAGAGACACTCAAGAAGAAAGGGATAAAGTGTTGTTGTCTTTGCAGCAACAACCTACACCGCCTACCGAAAAAGTGAAAAAATTACGCGACGAGTACGAGAAGAAGCTCTCTAATATGCAAAAAGAGATGCGTCTTCTACAATCTGCTAAAAAAGAACATGCAAGGTTATTGAAGAACCAGTCTCAGAATGAAAGTAGGTTGAGAGGCCTGAGAAACGAGCTTTCGGAAATGAAGAGGGCAAAGGTAAAACTTTTAAATAAAATGCGGGAAGAAGCCCAACGGCATAAAGAAAACGAACTTAGACGCAATAGAGAGATAGCACAGTTACGTAAGGAAAGTCGTAGGCATGCAAACGTGATCAGAACGCTAGAAGCTGACAAGAGAATGAAGGAAGTTGTTCTTAGACGTAAACAAGAGGAAGTAACGGCACTGCGAAAAAGGGATAAAGGATTGAGTCAAAAAGCTGCCGGTCGTGCACCAGTCAAGCCACTCAATCCTAAAGCACTGAAGCAAAGGTGGCAGACGTTCGAGAGAACGATCGCTAAACAAGCATTAGCGAAACAAGCTGCCGCGGAAACGGAGAGAGAGATGGAAAGACTACTTCAAGAAAGAGAAGAGTTGGGAAGAGATTTGGAGAAGCTTCAAAAACAGAGGAGTCAAATTACAAGCGCGAGAGGTGATACCGTCGATATCGATGAAGAAATCGATAATGTGGAAAGTAAAATCAGTTATCTACAGGTAATATATTAGCAGTTTAATGCGATTTAACGATCGTCCTTATTTCTATGTCCTTATTACTATAATGTGACAAAATTTTACAGGATAGTATTGCGGAATGTCAGCGGGACATGGTCGAGATGGGCGATGGTGAAGCGGAGAGTGAACCCGGTGTCGAAACGCTCATCTCTACAATTCGAACAGTAGACGAAGCACAGTACTTACTTCAACGAATGCTCGCATTTACCGTGGAGCAAAGCTGCATAGCTGCGCAAAAGCAGCTCGAGGTGCGAGACATGGAATCACGACTCAATCAAGTTGCGCAAGAAAGCGATGTACAACATCAATTGTTGGAGCACGTTTTACGCGATAGAGATCTTTTATCTCTCACAAACAATCAGAACAATGTATTAGCTTATAGCCCAGCCAGTTCAAGAAGCTCCTCTCCTGATAAGTAAGTCAAGCGACAGTATATATCGCTCTTTCGAAATAATTTTCCATTTTACTTCAAGTCTTTCGAATTGGCAGCATTTTTTTCAAGAATGTAATTTAAATGTTGATTTCAACAATATTTTTATAAGCGATCAAATTAGACTACCTTTTTCTTGTTATGTACGGATTATTTTCCGCGACATTTATTCTCTGCATTAATATTGTATGCATTTCATTTTTATTCGTATCTCGTTTGATAGTGAAAGTTACGGTCAAATTATACTTGGCGAAGAAAGACAGCGTAATAGTAAAGTTAGAAGAAGAACAACGCAACCACAAGAACTTCTCTATGGTATACACGCTAATCCTGAAAATGTCAAGGCAGACGATCAGAATCAAAATCATAATCATCCACTTACTAGGGTCCCCAGTGCACCAGGTAGTCTAAAGTAAGTATACGACTTTTGGACTTGTATGTGCAAATCTCATCAGTTTGCGAAAGTGATACATTCAGGAAATTTACTACCTATAGTAATTCTGTATATGAATGCACAATTCTGCAATATACGTTTGTATGTTTGTTTCAATTTCCGCGTACAGAGGACTGGTATTAACGAGAAATCAGTACGGCAGTACTGGTGGATCGCCAACTTTGAGTCGTCGCGACAGTACATCGCCCAGAGCTCTGCGACGGCCAATTCATCCTGGTGGAGGCTCCATGTGAGTGATTATCCTGCAGCACATTCTTGTTCTTGTATTCCTTATATATTTCTTTCTTGACGTCCTATTCCATGCACTATCTAGATGACTTTTATTTTCTCGGGGTGATCTTTATTTTATTGATTTTGTTGGAGACAGGAATCAAGTGCAAGTATTTCGTGCCTAAGAATATAATAATTAAAATTTTGAATGCGCGCACACTAAAATAACCGTAAGCGTGAAAAAATATTAAATGCTGCAGATTTAATGGGGGGGAGGGGAGGGGACAAACTTTTCAGTACATAAATTGTTACAAAATATACGCATTTAGTTGCGTTATATTACAAAAAGTGTATTATTGTTTTTTTATTACTCCATATATATATATATATATATATATATATATATATATATATATATATAATGTCTCTGAACTTGTCAGGCCTTACGATAAACATTTCCAAGAGTTATACATTGTGAAATAAAATAAAATATAACCTTATATGTGGATAGTATATATATCTATATATATGTAACTATCCATACTATACATACATACATCAATATATGTACGCACATGCATATAATATGAAGTATACGTTTTAACAGCCGTACCTTGGTTGCAAACGATATCTCTAATAATAAAACCTAATGAAAAAAAAATAAATAAATCTAGACTTATACATTTACAAATAAGTAAGACATGTACATTAATCGATTTTACAGTAATATATAATGTATATATTACTGCAATGAATCTGACACGATATATCATTTCTATCTATTTAACTCTTAATTTACATTAACATGTTATTAATAATTGCAATAAGAAAAGACATGTTTATACGGAATTTAGACTAGTTTATACGGAACATGTACCTTCAATATGTATAGACATAAGAATATTATATGTTTTGTAATATAGGATAAAGAATAAAAGACAAAATTTTAAACAATACGCGGAAATACGATAGCTATCGAAAGACCTCCTTTTTTTTTTGGCTGTTCCTTACTTACATATTTCTAAGTACGAAATTTGCATTTGATGATGGCTGAAATAATGAATAATTGTGCTTAATTGTGCACTACTCCTATAAACTGGATTAATATAATATTTCATTATCTCTTTCCTGCGCACGCATGTTTAATATAATTTCTAAGTCGGCATGATTATTAGCCAAATGCCGGCTAACTAACACGCTAACATAACACACCTATTAGGGAGCAGGTAGCGCATACGGATATATCTTCACCTCCTGGATCACCGACTACGTACAGACGTTTCAATAGCCGCGAAGAAAACGTATTCTCCAGATTAACTGCGAACAGGCAGCTAGTCGCGTCCGAGCCACAACCAATGAAAGGAATTATCTCGCAGTATCAGGGCAAGGTAAGCACAAACTGGTAATGAGCCTCCTGCCTCTCTTTCGGACCCAAGTATTAGATATGATTCTTCTATTAGGTGCAACCACGGGCCATTTTGCAATGTTCTCATGTTGCGGAAGGACATAGCAAAGCTGTCCTTACTATATGCGTGACGTCGGATTTACTATTCAGCGGCTCGAAAGGTATAATATGTGAATACCGTGAATGCAGATCGAATGCTATCGAGAAATATATATTTGATCAAGTATAACGTGACCGCAATAACAAACGAGTTGCTTTGTAAATTTTTAGATCGCACCGTGAAAGTATGGGACTTGGAGACGGGAATTGAAAGTTTGACTTTAGGTGGACATCCTAATAACGTCGTTGCCGTAAAGTATTCCGCTGTTCATCAGCTTCTGTTTAGCGTATCCGCGGCATACGTTAAAGTTTGGGATTTAAGAACGGGCAACAGCTGCATAAAAACGTTGTTTTCTTCGGGTCAAGCTCAAAGCGGCCCTATCGCATTATCGACTCCGTCTAGGATACTTCAGGTCCCCATGGGCGAAACAACAATTAACGATTTAGCGCTCAGTTTGGACGAACAGGAACTATATACCGCAGCTAGCGATAAAGTTAGGATATGGGATCTTCGTAAATTGACGTACACCGCTAGATTGAGCACGCCACACACAGCGGCCGTTATGTGCTTGGCCGTTGCTGAGGATGGTAGAGTAATAGCGGGTAGCAAGGATCATTTGATATCTCTCGCCGAGCCTAATATATCCGGACCGTCCGTTAGTTTAGCGCCACCACATTATGACGGAGTTCAATGTTTAGCAACAATCGGCTCTACATTATTTTCCGGTGCGTCACGACGTTTTTTTCGTCTGTGTATTACTGCGCGATCAAGTTCAAATCATTTATTATTAATTGATCTTCAGGCTCTAGAGATATGTGCATTAAACGATGGGATCTAAGCAAAATGGAATTGGTTCAATCCCTAAACAACGCTCACAAAGATTGGATTTTGGGATTATGTACAATAAATAACGGTTCCATAATGATTTCGGGATGTCGCGGTGGTATATTGAAAGCATGGTCGGTTCCTAAAGATCATTTAGGAGAATGTACGCCTATCGGAGAAGTGCGAGCGCACGCTTCTGCTATCAATGCTATCGCGACCAATCAGCAGCATATATTTACAGCGAGCAAGTAAGTAAGACAATCCAAATGTTTTAATGCTTTTATATTCAGCTCTGTGTCGAAAACAATATTCGATAATACAATGACTCTCTAACGGTCCGTAAAATGACTGTTTAGCGTATATTATGCGTATCAGATACGCATACTTCGGTTCAGCAATCCGCGACGTGTGATATCACGTCCCGAGTAAAATAACGTCTCGGATGTTGATTTCAGCTCTGGGGAGGTGAAGCTGTGGCGTATACCCGATTCCTCATTATCCATGTCCATCTCCACAGTTTCCCTTTAACCTTATTTGCTTTTTGCTTGTGCGTCACTGTGTGTCCGTTTATCTTGGATTTTTCTGATAATGTGCATGCCGTTACCCGTATTTCAATATTCAAAATATTTTACACGTAATGCGGCGGTAAAGCTGCATTATTTGTTATGCCTTCATCGAATGTTTTACCCCATACATTTTATACGCAACACACTATACCATACAATACAATACTAAAAGCTTAAAGTCGAATAAAGATGTGCGATTACATTTTGTAAACTTGGTGTCTATATTTACGTTTGCATTATTTCTGCAAATCTTGTTGGCATAATTTAATCGCCGCTACAAAATTCATAGCCATTTTCAAAATCGTCATGTTTGAGAGGATCAAATTTAATTAAGTGCACGAGATTGTTCGTACATGCATCTAATTGATCCACGAGCATCTTCTTGCTATAGACGAAATAAAATATGTAATAATAATCATTCTTTTGCTAGTATAATAAATCCCAAAGATAAATAATTCAATAAAATAAAATCAGTTTTTTGATTGTAATAAGTCTATCAGTCTAGGGTGTATGGATGTTTAATTCGTTATTATTTGCTTCTATGTTGTTTACTCCACTTTGGTGCTTTGCATGGTCATCGTGTCGATACGAAGCGATGGAACTGTGAAATTGTGGAACTATAAACGAGACGCAAGGACCTTCCACAGGAGCAACTCACTCAAAAGCTAACACATATGTGTCGTATACTACGTATTATATTTAATTTGCAATTATACAGTTTTAGTTTAATTTAAATGATAATGCACTTGATCTATTCGTTATTAGTTTGTATCTTTTTTTTTATACATTGCTATTGCATTGATTTTTTAATCGATTGTTGAAAATACTCTTCCTAAACGGTTTTTTTTTAATTTTTTGACTCTGTTGTAATTTTAATAAATATTAGGAGATGTGATAATCAAAAAAACCTGCAGGACAATAAGTATGTTTGTCGTTTAACTAACATGACGAATTATAAATGTTACCGTCTATTTGGAATAGGAATAATGTGCATTATCATAAGATGCCTAAATGCAGGGCTTGGATAAAATATTGTCTGATAGGAAAAAAAAAAAATTATATGTTATCTGATATTTATTTTGTTATGAACATAAAGATATGATCGTAATTATAATAATTATAATATTTATTCTTAGTACAAATAATAATTGTTGGTTAATACTGTACAGTCTGAGGTCTCTGTAGGTTCCAAATACTGGATATTGTCAGGGCTGGTTATTAGTCAATTTTCTTCTGAAAATTTTAAAACAGTATTATGCCTTAATTATGTTCATAATTGTCATGAAAAATAAATCGATTGTATAAAAAAAAAAGAGGAAAAAGGAACAGTACACGATAATTTTGCAGCATTTTTGTATGGATTTTTATATATGCATACCTCTTTTTCTTTTTGTGTGCGGTAAGTGATTCTTGACCACTGTCATCCTCGCTATCTTCAGATTGACTACTGCTGGTACTGCTCGAAGAGCTACTCGAAGAACCGCTCGATGAATCACTGGCAACACCGGTGTCTTCTTTCACGTCTATAGTTTCTGCTAAGCTTGCCAGTTCGGGTTCTTTATCATTGAGTACTTTTAACCATTTTCGCGATAATTTTGGTCTTCCTCGTACCTGTTTGCGATCAAGTTATTGTTACAGTTTTCATAGGGCTTGTGCATTATATGCATACGTCCAAGTATCCTTGCAAAATAATCTTACGTTGATGTTTCATAACAATTATGACAAAAAATCATTATAATAACAAAATTATTTATATTTTGCATCGAGTTCTTACCGTTTTGTGCCAAACTACCGGAAAGTTGGTACGCGAACAGAAATTCTGCGTGACCGCTATAGTTTCGTCCAGATTTAACACGATGTGCCACCATCCGCCGGGAATAAAGACAGTTTCGCCAGGGGTCTGCAGAATCTCTATTGGGCGACAATCTTTTGGCCAAGTAGGTAGTTTTGTGCGTGGATAGACAATGGAAAACCACGTAATAGCTTCGTCTCTCTGTTTCCCACCTTCGGCTGCGGTTACTTTCAGAAGTTCGCGAGGAGTATGCGTAGGAAACAGACACCAGCGTTTATGGCCGGAAATTAACGCATTCCACGCACTAGTACCCAATGGGTCTATATGTATCCCTGTACCTGTTGCAATTTTTTTTTTTTTCTTTTTTTTGTAGAATGTATCTTTTTATGCATCATTAACTGCTGATTACAACACACGAGACAAATTCGTTGACGTACGGCATATATGTGCCAAGTCTTTAGAAGCTATTATAGTTTAAAAACAGCACGAGTACATAAATATTTTAATATTTAAACTTTCGAAAACAATTTCATATAAAAAAATTTTGTTTCACACTTTCAATATATTTATATATTTAATAGTACGTACTCCTTTTTTGATTAGATTGAAAATTCAGTGACGCGCGCGCACATACACACAAATGCACATACCCGTTTTAGTGTATTAACCTATTTACCAGATCTTGCAGGCCCCATAACAAACCAACGATACGGCGGTCTTCGATGTTCTCCGGCATGATGAAAAAGATCATCTCGAAAGTATTTAGGAATTACATAATCATCTAACAATTTTTTTCGTCTTGGATGTTCACCAAATGAGCTATCAAAAATGTATAATGGAGAATCATCTTCATTATTAAACATGTATCGAACGTAGTACTTCATCTTCATTTTTACACTATATCCTTCATTGTCTTCTCCGCATTTAAACTTTTGATTCCGATATTTCTTTGCTAGCCTCTGAAATCGAAGAAGAAGGTCGGTAATCCTTATCAAACTTATTGCTGCAAGTTGGGATTAAAGACACACTAGACATCTTTTCTATCTGAATCGAGTACATAAATAAAATTTAGAGTTCGCTTATAGTCTCTTAAAATAATTAGGTGAATTAGGTAGTTTAATTGCTCGCAAAGGAGAAACAACCCGGTGAGAGTCATATGTCATATAATGAGAATTCATTTAATTATACATCCTTACATATGTAATTAAAAAATCATGATACAAAGACCAACCTCTATAGTCCATTTGTGTTGGGCCCTCCAGCCATTTTGAACACCTCGTATTATCACAGGCTTATAAGGTTTTTCGTATTTTTCTACGAATTCTTCTGTAGTCACGTTGGACTCGTCGATTCGTTCGGCATTGTCTTGAAATTCCCAAAACTTTTGGAATCTCTTACTGTAGCCGTGCTGAATCCACGCTGCCTTATCCGCGAGCTCTAAACAGGACGCATTAGGAGTTTTCGGCACTGGACTTTTAATTCTCGGCTGTCATTTAAATTATTTTGTACAAAATAAAACTGCACAGTTGTATAGTCGCAATGTTACATATGTATGTAAGTATATGTCAATCATATTAATAGATAGTAATATAACGTAATATAATGTAATATAATAAAATAAATGTTCCCACAAATCCCATGAATCGCAGATTCTCGCCGAAATCCAATTTAATCAGTGGATGCCTAAAGGCGGACAAGTGGATTAAGATTATTCGGGAAATCGAATTACATCATCGTCGACCGTCGTTCAAGGGGTTCAAGGTCTCAAGAGGGAATGGTACTCGATAACTCTCTCTCGAAAACTCAACTCTTCTTCGAAATAATCATACGTACGGAGCCGGTAAGCACGGCAATTTTGCAATTATTTCATTACACGTCAAGCTTCAAGCTTGGGCGTTTAATCGTTTAACGGATAACGGATAACGCCACGCATACATGATCGGACACATGAAACGAAAAACGAAGAAAGGTTATATCGATGTATGTTGTCGACGACTTGTCAGTTGTCACTTTGCGGTAACTAACGGCAGATAGGTAGATAGGTAGGCAGGTAGGCAGGTAGGCAGGTAGGCAGGCAGGTAGGTAGGTAGGTAGGTAGGTAGGTTATAAATCGCCCAAGTTCCATCTTCTTTACCTGGTCGAGCCTTCTTTTTCACCTCCTTGATCCTCTTTCTCGCGCGATGATCCAGCTTCCACTCTTCCGTCATGACTGCGTTTGTATTGTCTATATTTATATTTATATTCTAATTTCAGAGAGAGAATATATTTACAAATCGCGCAATAGATAACAAAATTTGAAAACGTTACAAAACGTTGGACGACTCACCACGACTCACCAGTCACCACGACTCACGACTCACGACCACTCACGTCACGACGTTGCAAAAACGTCGTTTAGTAATAATCGGCGATAGCGGATAGTGGACTGTGGATGGCGGATCAGGCGGATGGTATGATGGTAATCGGGCTCACTGGCTCAGTGCTGCCAGATCGAGAGAAAAAACTTTACGCTTCTGCGCATTCTCAAATTTGCGCGGTCAATCACGTGACAATAGGTTTGTTCGTATTGCTTGAAATCCCTAAAGGCCCGGGCACATGTTATACGATTTCATTGGTCAAAATCTAGTAAATCAGTTCACTTTTCGTATTTTCACACCTCGTTTCAAGAACCGTAATAGGCCCCCTGGGCCCCTATTCTCGACAAATATCGCATACGATGTTTTAGGAATGTCACTAGAAAATTACACTTTGCAAGTGTGCTATTGGTTACAGATACTACGTTTACGCGAGCGTTACTTCTGTAGTAACTTACGATAATTCACTCGTTTACGCGGAGTAAATTATCGTAAATTACTACAAAATCCCGTTTACGCGAAGGAATTATCGTAAGTTACTACAGAAGTAACGCTCGCGTAAACGTAGTAAGAGTGTGATATTCTGATATTTATGATATGTCGTATGCGATATTTTTCAAGAATAGGCCCCCAAGGACGCGATGAGCGATATCTAAAGAGAGCTCTGCTTTTCCAGTGAAAAACAATTCCAGTTCGGAAAAAGCAGAGCTCTCATTGGCTATCGCTCGTCGCGTCCAGTGGATGGTCACATCGAAGAGGCGAAGAGGGGAATATCTGGACTCCGGACAACTCCGGAGCACTCCAAACTCTCCGAACTCCGAAAGTTCCGGAGTCCGGCTGTCCCAGGCTGTCCGGCGCGGCGGCCGGACCGGATGTAAGGGGTCGCTGCGCTGAGCCGCGCCGCGCCGCGCCGCGCGAGGGAGCACGGCAGATGGAAGAGGCATGACGCCATCTTCGCCATGTTTTGATGTCGTCATCCCCCCCCCCCTCCCCGAGCGCTGTTCCTCCGTACAGAGAGCACGGTAGCCCGTGTTTTTTAGCGTGTGCTTTTTCGTAGATTCACGCCGCACGCCGCACGTTCTCGGCGGTTCCCGGTGGTTCCCGGTGGTTCCCAGTGGTCCCCAGAGTGATTCTCGGTGACACGGCCCGTAATCACGCGCGTAATCACCAGCGTCGTAGCCTCTGCTAGCCTCTGGTAGCCTCCCGCAGCCCGTCGATCTGCATGCACGCCGCGCGAGGCTGGATAACCCTCGTCCTCGTCCTCGGCCTCGTCCTCGTTCAAAGTTCACCGTGGACGAACGGGGACGTTTTCTCTCGGACGTTTTCATGTCCGCGGAAGTAGCTGCGGTGCGGGGGGGATCCGCGAGCGTCGTCTACGCGGTGTTCTAGTGCGGGAGAAAGATCCCTCCACCCAACGGGGGAGAGAAGAGAGATCGATCGGATCAGAGCGGAGCGGAGCGGCCGTTCGCACGGACGAGAGCACTGTCACCGCCATCGCCATCGCCATCGCCACCGCCACTTACGTTAGCACTGCCTCGTCGCCGTCGTTGTCGTTGTCGTCGTCGCCGCTCATTCCGACCCCGACCCATCGGCCACCTTCGCGACCTTCGCGACCGACGGCATTTCCCTCGGCGTTGCGCGTCGTTACATCACGTCACGCCACCCGAGAAGGTGGATCCGAGCGGATCCCTCGAGCTCGAGTCCGTGCGGGACAGATAGAGCGCCTTACGTGCGTGCGTGCGTACGTGCGTACGTGCGTGCGTGCCGCGTGCGTGCGTGCGTGCGTGCGTGCGCGCGTACGTTTCCTTTTCTCTTCTTCGTCTCGAATACTCCAGGAGGAACGAGGGAAAGGACTCGCTAGGAAAAATGGAGTTGCGCTTGCACTCGCCAGCAGGAGCGGAACCGATCGTGTATCAGTGGCCTCTTACTTCCGGATCGGGCTCTGTGAGTAAATTTCTACCCAGACCCAGACCCAGACCCAGACGCCGATGGCAGTCGCGCGCACGATGACACTCGCAAAGGATGATCGCGAATCGCGATCCATTCTAACCGAGATTACCTGTTGTCCTCTGTCCCATCTCACCTATCGTTGTGTTGTACCAAATTATTTTTCCTCTTTTTTTTCCTTCCTCCCCCCCCTTTTTTTATCGTATCACCCTCGATCACGCTACCACTCGAAAACTATGGCGTGCTCCATTATACCAAACATCTTATGTACGTATGTGTCGCAGGATCGTCACGATGGAGCGCTGGACGTTATCGATACTATGCGATGGGTTTGCGAAGATTTGCCAGATCTGAAATTACCCTTAGAAAATAATGTCCTTTGTGACTACGATCCGAGAGACTACGAAAGTATGAAAAGCTTGTGCGATAGATTTAACAGAGCCATCGATAGTCTAGTACAATTGGTACGTTTATCTCTGTTATATATACGTAACTGTATGTCGCTATTACTATATTTACTCAGACCGACTTTTATCACGACACCAGTAATGTAGGCTTTATTTTCACGTTTTTATTTGTTTGCTTGTGTTTTTTTTTTTTTTTGTTTTGTTTTGTTTTTTTCCCCCCTTTAGATCTTGAGCCCTTGAGCCCTTAAAGTGTCGACGTCGAATTAAAGATCTATGTATATCGTTGTCCATGTCCTATGTAGTCCATATATTGATGGTTTGTTGAAAAACGTATCTATAGGAAAAAGGCACCAGCCTGCCAACCCAGAGGCTAAATAAGAGACCTAGTAGAGGTTTACTTCGTCATATACTTCAACAAACTTATAATCAAGCTGTCGTTGAACCAGACAAGTTAAATCAATACGAGCCGTTTTCACCCGAGGTCTATGGCGAAACGAGTTACGAGCTTGTATGTCAGATGATCGATCAGATCGATGTGACGGTGGACGATGTCTTTGTCGATCTAGGTTCTGGAGTTGGTCAAGTAGTTCTTCAGATGGCAGCTGCAACTTTGTGTAAAATTTGTATCGGCGTAGAGAAGGCCGATGTACCATCCAAGTATGCACAGGTACAAGTACACGAGTTAATAATTATAAATTAATTCTTCGACTGTTATCGTCGAAACAAACTATTATTATACCTATGTATATATATATATATATATATATATATATATATATATATATATATATATATGAATGTGTGAATACATTTATTTGCACAACTGCATATTTCGCGATTTCAAATGTTTATCGAATTGTATTGTAATAAAATGAATTATTGTGTCTGTCACTGTGTAGAGCATGGAAATAAATTTTCGAAAATGGTTAAATTGGTATGGGAAGCGATGCGGAGAATATCGTTTAGTGAAAGGAGACTTCTTAGCCGATGAACATCGCGAAAGTATAACTGGAGCTACGATAGTGTTCGTTAATAATTTTGCATTTGGCCCAACGGTTGATCATCAGTTGAAGGAACGCTTCGCCGATTTACGGGACGGCGCGCGTATAGTGTCCTCAAAATCGTTTTGTCCGCTAAACTTTCGAATAACGGACAGGAACTTGAGTGGTAATATGATGGTTTCTTTCTTAATGAATATATTTCCAAAGACTTTGATAATTATAAAAGTTTGCAATTTTTATCCTGGACAGATATCGGCACGATAATGCATGTCTCAGAGATGTCACCGTTGAAAGGTTCCGTCTCTTGGACTGGTAAGCCGGTGTCGTATTACTTGCACGTAATCGATCGAACTAAATTAGAACGTTATTTCCACCGCTTGAAAAACAATAAACAAGGTGGCTTAGATGAAAACTCTGATTCTGTGATAAGCAACACTGCCAGCAATAGTAGTAAGATTTCTAATAGGAGTGAAAGAGGTGACAGAGCCAAGAGGGATCTTTCGAGGCAATTAGACAGTCCGAATCATTCGGAGCAGCAAGGAACGAATAGTGACTCCGATCTGGACGACAGCGCTATTAAGAGTCGTCGACAGTCAAACAAAATACGGAGGAAATTCAATCGAAAAACTACAAATGGCATTACGAGAGCCCCAGCTAGAGGTAGACAGAGGGGAAGAGGCATTAAGAGAGCCAAGCCTAAAAAGGCAATCAATATATCCGGATTAGATCTATTACATAGTCAGACTTTACTCAGTACGTCACCCCAAGCTCTTGGGAAAAAGCCTCCGCCTGCTCCTGGTTGTGTAGACCAACAATTGTCTTCATTGTCGCTTTCTTTGCAATCGCATTCCATTTCAGTGCACGAAGAACTCAGTATACCACCCGCTCCGTCCGCGACTCCTTACGCTTTACAAATACTTTTGGACTTGTACAGGTAACTATTTTATTTCTCTATCTTTTACATCTTCCCCATCCCTCTGTCATCCCTTTTTTCTCTATCTCTTTGATCCTACTTTTCTATGTTGTTGATGTTATAAACAAAATATATTTTTGCCACAGGGACCAATTTATGCTCATGTTAGAATCGATGAGAACGCCCGCTTACAAAATATCCGTTAATACGGATATCCTAAAAGAAAGAGAAAGAAACTCCAAGCTTCAATCGAGAGCGGCGCAATTGGAGAAACAAATCAAAGTGCTGATAGATGATAGCGTAGCTCTGTTGAAAGCGAGAATGACTGAATTAGGTATCAATGCTACATCACCCGGGGATCTGCTAGCGAAAGCTAAGGAGATAGTTCTAAGACATAAACAGCTACAGGCTAAAGCGAGCAAATTGCAAGCGCAAGTTGCGTCTATGGAAACTGAGCAAAATAGGCTAGTGGCGCTCAGACATCAAGAATTACAGGAAAAATATAATGGTCATGCGAATGCAAATGGCATAATGAATCCACATCAACCGCTCACTGAGGATTATTTGTTAAAAGAAATTTCCGCCACTCTTTCCCAACGTAAACGATTACACTCTCAAGTATGTATCTCGGTACATTTATTAATTGATCTAATAATTTTGTACATGTATACAGGGTGTTTCCTAATAAGTATGTATATACACACACACACACACATACGTAAGTATGTACGTATGTATATGTATATGCGCGGAGCACAGATTTGTTGAATTTCATCAAATCATCTTTTGTGCAACAGGTTTCAAAACTAGAGCACGAATTAAACGTGCTAGAGAGGACAAGTAATGAAAAGCAAGCCGCTGCCATTGCTCAGCAGCAAAAGGATGCGATTGGAAGTAAACAGTCGCAAAATTTACATTATGGCGGTCAACAGCAGAATAATAAGAATGGAGCAACGCGTAAAAATAGGGAAGGCCGTTCGAGGTCGCAGGAATGGCCCGACGTTCCGGATATGGGAAAAATACAGGAGAATAATCCAGAATTATTAGCGCAGAAGATTTTGGAAACGGGAAGACAAATCGAAGCGGGTCGTGTACCAAATAGACAGAGTGGCAATAGTAATTCCAGAACTAGACTGCCACAGGCATCTCTCACTTTTTCCACGTCGTCCTCTATTTCATCCACACAGTCGCAGACGACGATAGCCAATAAAGACATACCGAATAGAACTCAAGAGCCACCCAGAGTCGCCAATTTTGAGGATAGACTAAAAAGTATCATCACGAGTGTATTGAATGAAGATCAGCAAAACAGAAATAAGCAACAACAGATGCAGTTGCAGGTGCAATTGCAAAGTCAGTCCGAATCCGAGAGGAAGCGCGTTCCATTACCGCAGAATGTTTCTACTCCGGATTATACTCAAGTGAGTATACACCGACCGACCAATCGTTACTTTTAGCAATCTTTCCTGTCTCTTTTAATCTTTAAACACGTTCCTTATACGTTCATTCGTGTAAACGTAATAATAATAATAATAATGATAACAATGTGTCTCAAACGTAATGGCCCGTATTCAGAACGCGCTTACAACGATGTTAGCGCGAGATGTTAGCGCTCCTAGAACGCTCCATTGGCTAGGACCGCTAACATCTCGCGCTAACATCGTTGTAAGCGCGTTCTGAATACGACCAATGTGTTAAGCGTATATGTAATATTTATTATTTATCGTTTTGTAGGTGTCACCCGCAAAGCTAGCACTGCGCCGTCATCTCTCGCAAGAACGTCTCTCGTCGTCTCATTTGACATCGTCCGACAGATCGACAATCGATCCTAGGCAATCGTCGAATTATGACAATGGGCTTGTAGCAGGTGGACGTGGGTTACTCGGTACTAGGACGATTGGTGACCTCGTCAGCGGAGAAATAGAAAGGACTCTAGAGATATCTAATCAGTCTATAACAAACGCCACCGTTGATATGAGCGCGATGATAAGACCCGAAACCGTCTACTCTCCCATTAGTAGGCCAGCAAGTGCCGAGGGAGACGCCGGTTTGTCGACGTTGGCGCACGTAGCTAGCTACGCGCCCACCTCTTCGGGAGCTTCTACCTCCACACCTACGACTAATTCGAGATCGTCTGTACTCCTCACTCCGGCAACGCAACCACCGAGGTATCTATTTCTCAAGATTTCACCATTATTTTGCGCGATCTATCGAAACGCTTCAGGTACAGATGAATTATTTCCATCAGGTATACTCACGTTCAATTGCCGCGAGCGGATATTAAGCCTTATCACGAGTCTTACTTTTCGGATAATCCCTCTCAGTCGCTCACACAATCCCATTCAGCGGCATCACCTCTACACTCGTCTCAAAACACATCGAATGGGGAATTGTTACCCGTGGAAGGGCTCGCAGCGTCGTTGCACGCTCGAATATTGAACAATCACAACAATAACGGCAAAACTGAGTCGACGCTTGCCGGCAGTAGAAGGTAGCGATATTTTTTTAAACATTGCAGTTGAGACCGGCAAGGTGTAACACGACACGCTTAGATGTATTCTATATGTACACGTGTGTGTGTTTATTTATTTATTTATTTATTTATAGATATCAGCCATATCCGCGATACGCGACAAACAGTAGTAGTAATGGAAACGCGACGACGAGTGGTACGGTAACTGCGATTTGCCAATCACAACCGTTGATGTCAGTAAAAACGGAAGCGGTTGTATCGTCGGTAAGCACAAGTGGAGCACCTCTAAGTCCTCTTGTGGAACCGCATTCCAATACTTCGACGCCACTAGTCGATGAACCCCAGATGACGACGCAAAGACAACGAAGTGTCGTTGGAGATGACGGTAAGAAAGTCTTATGCTTTTGAAACTTGAAAAAATGTCTCGCTAGAATATTGATATTGAAAACATACGCTTGGAATGATCTGTACTCCAATTGAGTATGCTTTTCGGTACAGTAACCACGGAAGGTTTATCGCAATACGTGAAGCGAACTAAATACTGATTAAATACTGATGAAATTTTCAAAGTGCTTTGATTTCTATTACACTTTCAAATATGTGATATGACAAACATTTATATATACTTATTGGTTGTGTTATAAATTCGAATTGTTAAATAACGAAAACTATACTATATATCGTAACATTGCCCTCATTCATCAATTCAACATGAAAATATCTTTCACATGCAATTTTCTTTTTCAAGAGAAGCGCGCGCGTACACACACACACACACACACATTTTTTCTGCATTTATTTTATATGTTTTATATTTATTTCATATTCTTGCTATCTTACACGTAACAAGGGGTGTAGAACAGTACGGTGTAGTACTGTCGACATAAATCTTTGTGCTATACAATGCTAAATGCCACTTTGCTTAGGTCCTTCTAAATATCGTATTAGTTTTCACTCTTTCATGCATCTCCCTGCGTATTTATATGCACTAATGGTTTATGGAGCTAGTACCCTGATCTTTTATTTATATTTATTTTTGTTGTTGTTTGCTGTATTTGTTAGATGCACTGTAGCTGTTTGTTGGTTAGTTCTCTCTGTCACATACTCAATCTCAGAATCCCTGAAGCTTGTTTTATTAGAGATTGAGACGCACAGATCAGAGGGAGAAATGAAAAAAATACGGCTGCCTGTGGGTTGGTTCGTCGGTACAATCGCCGGTGAGTTGTCCCACGGGGGTCAAAAATCATTTTGCTATTTGATTATATTCTAATCATTCCGTAAAATATACATTTAAAGATTTTATTATCTTTCTTGCCTTATAGGCATACGCGAGCAACGTACGTCCCTTCTACTTTGAAAACACACAAGAGATACTATTTACTAGAAATCAGTTTTTATGAAAATAAGCCAGACATGCGAGGATACAAATTCTACTTTGCCAACGAATTATATGTATATAAACGCATGATGAATCAGAGTTTAAGCGGTTAAGATGTATTCTAATTGGTGGACTGTACTTTTAGTGCATGTTGCATGAAAAATTTTGTTTCATTTCCTATTCATTATACTATTTGCGATCCACTTTCAATGTAGCTGTTTCAGTTTAATCAACTGATAAAGCACATTTAAGTGCGTATTAATATTAGTATATTTTGACTCGCATCTGTTTTAGCATGATGTGCATTTCACATTCGTAATAGTGCAGTAGTTTCAAATTCAATTTGAGAAATTTATTTTGCTCTTCTTAAGATTAAGAGATGTACAATTAGCTAGTACATCTTTGATATTAGCTACGCAATTTAATGTTGTAAATAAAATTGATTTTAAATTTCCTAATTCGCACTTTGTTTCAACATTTGCATCAAATATTGTAACATAGCAACTTGTCTGGCACTTAAAATTTGCTTTAAAATTATTCAAATTTTTGCACTCTATAACAATTTATATTGTATAAATTGTTCATCGATGGACAACGTATATATGTAGACTTTGATTTGAATGTAGGCAAAAACTTTTATCTCTTGTAGAATATATATATTTATAAGACAGTGCAATATGTAATTTGCGCGTATGTATAAAAGAGGTAATTGCGGATTATATACTCCGAAACTATACTCCGTGCAACCGTATCCGGTTAATGGCTTATTTTTATGAAAATTTAGTGACACATGATTTATCCAATGCTTCATTATGCGCATGTTACGATGATTAATTGAGATTTATTTTGCAGATGGAGAAGCTGACTGGCAAGATCGTATTAGCTCAGGATTTGATCGCTTGGTTGCGTTTGCTTCTACCGAATTAGATAAACGTAGACGATCGACAGAAGGAGTGAATACAAGTCCTGATAGTGGATTAGGTTCAGATAGCGCCGTAATAGGGCCACCACCTGTACTACCTTCTCTCGATGAAGCATTAGGACCGCCGAGAACACCTTCTCCGACTAGCCCCCGTCCCACAAATTCATCCAGTAGTAATCCCCCGAGTGGCACATCCTCCTCGGTACCTCTGAAATATCAACGACAACCAGATCCTGAGCGACATCATTTTAAGAAGAAATTTTATCGTCATGATTGGAATAATTCTGCAAGTACCAGCAAGTTTCGTCCTAAAGGCAAAGATTGGGATTGGAATCATTCCGGGCAATGGCCTTCGAATGACGAACAATCTTAACTTTATCTACATTGTGCGAAAGATAATTTTCTATATGAATATTAAGAACGTTTTTTTTTTTTTTGCTTTTTCTTCCGAGCCTAGGGAGCTGAAGGAATCAAACGGAGCATTGTTTTTACTTTTAAAGTTATTAAATTATTGGAATTGTTCTCATTTTGTTATTAATAACTCTCTTTTATAATACAATGACGACACGTTTTATCGTGGACGTGGATATAATATGCGCTTACAATATACAGGAAAAAAGATATCTTACATAATTGAATAGATGAAAAATCACAGGTTGTTTTTTTCCCACTTTAATCATATTGAACTGTGACTTTAAAAGAGCGATTGATCATGTGAGCTTTTTTTGTTTCATTTATACTTCGAAATAAATTAGGTTTATTAACCAGTAGCCGCAAATCTTAATCAACAGTCGTGATATTTGTTCTTGCTGAAGATGTAAAGATCATGAGCGTACGTAACAACTAATTTAGTCTGATATATAACATAGAAAAATAATTCATATTTCTTACTTGTAACATTATAATTTTTCATATTGCAACAGTAAGGAAACAGGAGTCTTGATGAAACGGAAAAGGAAACTTGTGTCTATATGTGAATACTTCAGTCGATAAATGCTCGTAGTACATTTAACTTGAAATAAATTTGTATTATACAATGAATATAATTGTAAGATTAATGATGTAATTAATGGATTTATGGATTTCAAGTTTATATATGCTGATTAAGATTGCAAGGCTATTAGCAATTACGCATGTTATATTGAGAAGAATTTACAAATTTTGAAAGAGAGTTATCAGATATTCACTGACGTAGTATTTTAACGTATTATTATCATTATTATTATTAATATTATTATTATTATTATCATCATTATCAGTAATCAAATTTTTTGTAGGGTTTTGTGAATAATTCTCACCAATTAGGTCTCTTGTAACAGTAATACAATATTGTTGAGATTGTACGCCATGTCTGTGTAGATTATATAAAGGTCTCGTAATCTACGCCTGTATACACATGCACACAAAACACATAACGCAAACATAGATGCATACACATGGCTTGGTTGCTGCACATTAGACACGTTAAAGAAATATTATAATGTTGTAGAGAGATCATAATGTAGGAATGTATCGTAACGTATGTATGTATGTATTATGCGTGCGTGCGTGCGTGCGTTTACGTATGTATGACGTTTGATATGTATGTATGTTTGTATGTATGACGGTATGTATTACAGGCGTATTACGGTAGACCGAGCAATTGGCATTGGAAAAAAAAGGAAAAAAAAATAAGCCAGCAAAACCTTTGTGTGTTCGTAGCGAATATTGGCTACAAATTTTATATACGGCTATATCTTCCACCATTTGGAGGATATATACCTAAGTGTTCACTGTGGTTCATAGAATTATGGCAACGGACCGTAAAAAATAGTCACTTAAAATGCATTCGTATTTTAAGGCAGAAAGTTGAAGGAAAATTTTTGTTTTCGGTACACATCTACATCTACATCTACATTGTTGTGTGACTGTGCAAAATATCCAAAGAATGGCAGTTGCGAGTCAGTTTACAAAGTTTTATATGGTGCGTCATATAATTGGGCATCATGCATGATTTTCGGTGCTGCGGAATGAATCGAGAAAACGTCGAATAAACAAGTAGTACTTCAAGTCGACGCTTTAAAAAAGCGATGCGATATTGTATGTATAAAGGTCCTTTCTTTTTTACATTGCCGAGTTATTCCGGTCGAGTACAGGGCGATTCTTAATTATATGTCAATCCAGCACATTCCGACGTAATCTATCATTTACATATTATATTGATTTTAGAATGTGCCACGCCGCACGTGTGAAAAATAAGGAGAAAAATGGGCACTTGGAACATCTTAAATTTATCACAATTCGGAAATCTGATTGTGAGGTGATCTGACCAACCTATATTCATTTGCATATGTACATTTGCATATTTTGAGCTCTGTTGATTTATTGCCTGAACAAGTATTGACATATAATTTGACATCATCTTGTACATACGTGTTGTATTACAATTTTAGTATTTTATTTCAAATTGCACTTAAAAATATCGTTATTTGACATCGCTTATCCCAATTCCTATTTGATTCTTTATCTAATTATTTTAGAGACTTAGTAGAGAGATAAATTCACAATCTATCTATATACATATAATGTACACTCGTACAGATATTTTTAAGTGTTGTTTGAAATGAAATAATATGACTGTAATATAGGTATACCTATACATATATATACATATATGGAAGGATCATCATGTTAGACTGTGAGAAATTGATTATCGTATTATTTAATATATCCTCTAAACGTCATTATGTATTTATAGTTAAAACGAGCATTGCCAAGCATGCTAGATACACTGCCGAATCTTCTATGAAAATTAATTTTATTATTGACCGCAATTATTATTTATTGTTTTTATTGAGATATTTTAATACTATTACTATTTGTAACAAGTAAAGTTTTTCTCTATTATTTCTACCTTCCCGCATCTAGCACTTTTCTAGCGGTACTTTCGATATAAATAAAACGATGCTTTGCGGTACTTATCGTTATTGTTGTTACCTCTTTTATCGAGGCGCAGTTTATCAGCGTACAATAAATGACAAATTCTGATATGGATCTTAGTTTTAGAACCCAAGAAATCAAATTATTGCCAAACTAAAGTCAAGTGCGCGATACTGTTGGTATCGTTATACGCGGTATACATCAGCTACGGTATAAATCAGTTTTTCCGGCGGGTTACATCCGCCGCTGCAGATAGCAGGTAGCATAACTCAAGTTAATTTCTGCTCCAAATTTAAAATATATAAGTAGCGTATAGAGGACATAAGTAGGTGTCAATGACACAATGGATATTTTTAAATACAGGTGCCAGCATGCACTTTATACGTGAACTTCCGAAACGATAATGTGAATACGGGTTTTATATCTTATGTGTGTGTGTACGTATATATGTATATATATATACATGTATATGTATATATATATACACAATATATATTTAAATATATAAAGAGCCGTCAAAATTATGTTCTTCCAAGTACTTGAACTTGAAACACACGGTAAAGAGCATGTTCTCTGTATCGAGGTTGATGTTGATAATTTTGTTAAACGAAGTGTATGCGCGTAATTTACGGGATACCGAAGTAATATTGCTGCCGATATGGGATTCCAAAGGCGTACCGGAGGTACGTTAACGTAAAGTTTTATCTATTTATTCTTTAAAAGCGTACGACTGTCAAAAATACTATTAATATTACATAATTATTATTCGATTTACAGATTCCTTTAACTTTCAAAGCCTTTGGACAATTGATTCAGTTGAATCTACGTAGAAACGACAATATAGCATCGCCTCAGTTTCAAGTCTGGAAACACAATGCCAAGGGTATCACGGAAGAATTGTCGCAGTTAAATGCACCAGATCCTTGCTATTACCTTCACAAGAATCGTGTCGGTTCCGCAGCCATAAGTTTTTGTCAACATGGATTGGTCGGTGGTATTCTTTGAAGGGAAAAACTGACATCTTTCTTTATTCTCTCTTCGTATATGGATATGCGTATAAAATATTTAAAGAAAAAAAAATGTTTTTCTGTTGGCGATAGCACGGGCTCGTCTTTCTGGAGAACGTTACTTTGGAGATCACGCCTTTGCGAAGCAGCCTCGCATCTTCACCTTTACTCGTCGACGACCGTTACGTTAAGGAAGAAGCCGATCTTTCGTTGGGTGAACCTCACGTGGTTAAGCGATCACCGCCGAGGCCACCCGTTGATCCAGATCTCGAAGAAACGAGGCGGCGCCGAATACGAGATACAAAGGGAAAGTTAACGTTAGAGCTGGCAGTCTTCTTCGACGAGGCTGCGTATCGTTTATTCTCGCCATTCCTGGACGAAGACGACGGGAGGATTCGTGACATGCTGTTAGCGTACGTGAATGGTATTCAAGCTCTGTATCATCATCCGAGTCTAGGTGTCGCGATCGACATCTCGTTGATACGCTTAGACATAATTCAGAGGCAGCCACTCGATCTACCGCACTTTGGCGGCGAGAGAGGTAGCTTGTTGGATTCGTTTTGCAATTACGCGAACGCTCGCAATCCTCCGGAGGACGCTCATTCGCGTCACTGGGACATGGGTCTTTACGTGACTGGACTGGATCTTTACGCGGTCGAAAACGGAAGGAGGAACGGCGCTACCATGGGACTAGCTACCGTCGGTGGTTTGTGCATCCCACGTTATTCCTGCGTGATAGCAGAACTGGGAGTTACGGATCAACTTGGAAAGCCGTATCCGTCCGCGGGCTTTACATCAGTTTATATCGCCGCTCACGAGATCGGTCACAAGTAAGTCATACTTGAGCGATACGATTGGTACGGTGTGGTACGGTACGGTATGGTATGGTAATATTTGGCGAATCGATGATCCGTTCGTTTGAAAGTTTAGGAATGCCACACGATTCGAGCGGCAATGCGTGTCCGAGGGATGGGTACATAATGTCACCCAGTAGAGGCGTTCGAGGTGAGACGGTTTGGTCCGACTGTAGCCGTGAGGTGGCCAAGACGCTTTCGCGAACGAAAATTTGTCTTTTGGATCGACCGGAGGAGCCACGAAACACCTCGGATGCACTTGCGCACGATCATTCGCGATATCGCGATCTGCCTGGGAGAGAATGGACCGCCAAGAGGCAATGCGAGCTACTTCTACGCGACAAGGACGCGGACGTTGTCACGTTGTATCAGGCTTGTCAGTCTTTGCAGTGCGAAACGCCTCACAGAAGTGGATATTACTTTGCAGGACCGGCATTGGACGGTACGCATACTACGCACACTACGCACGGTAGCGAGTCATCCTTGAATCGAATTATAGGCACATTATTATAGCGCGTTCGGCGAATAGCTAATTCATTTTTTCTCCCCAGGAACTCGATGCGCATCCGGTAGAGAGTGTCGCGGTGGAGAATGCGTGCCCGTCCCCGAACCGCCGCGGCCGGAATTGTCCGACAACCAAAAAGGTAGCTGGAGCGAATGGAAGGAAGGTTCCTGCAGTAGCGGTTGCTTGCAAAAATCCAAAGGCGCTCGTATTAGACGACGGTTCTGCGAGAATCGAGATCATAGGACGGCGAGAGATTGCAAAGGGCTGTATTACGACGTGCTCTTGTGCAAGGATGAGAAACTTTGCAAAAAGAAACGCAGGACGATCGACGAATTCGCCACGCTGAAATGTGGTCTTTTCGGCGAAAGACTATCCGAATTAGACGGCACGGCGAAAGGACTTCAGGCGGTTCACGAAACCGACAGGCCGTGGATGGCCTGCGCTATATTCTGTCGACGAAAGGACATTGCCGCTTATTACGCGCCACGCGTGGAATTAAACGACCTTGGCCTTGACCCGTACTTTCCAGATGGGACATGGTGCCACACCGAAGAGGGCCAAGATTACTTCTGCCGTCAGCATCACTGCCTGCCAGAGAACTTTCGATTCGGGAAAAAATTGCCGAGAGTTTACCGGTACGAGGACGAGCACGATGAATTGGGACCGCAAAATGCACAAAATCCACTTGGAGTCGCTCATCAGTTTAACAACAGGTACTTGACATCGGGGCCAGACGGTTTACCCTTGCTGACATCTGTATCGCGCAGCATCCCTTCTCCGCTCGATGAAGATGAATGGATCGATAAGGATTACGTCGAATTACCTCCATCCGTGTCCGGACTGCCTTACCCCATCAATCAATATAATTAGTAACGGTGAAAAATAAAGAGGTAAAAATGACATGGGGGGAGGGGGGGGGGAAGAATCGATAGCTATTAGGCGAGACAAAGTCGTTTGCAAGGAGGGAAGTAGACTGCTCGGACGGGTATTCTCTCGATCCGCACGAGAAGGTGTCTCGAGAGAGCGAGAGCGCGATGACGTCATCCCCACTTCACCATCTATTTTAAGAGTGTCCCAATGTTATATTCGTATTTCCATAGGAACGGGATGGAGAATCGAGAGCAATAAAGAAGTGTATCGTATAACTTAATATTTCTCATATTATTTAGCGTACAAATAATTAATCAACCATTAAACTTAGGAGTAATTACATAACGGGACGTGTTCGCTCGACATCCGAGTGAAAGTAATTCGGATCGAGCCTAATTATATATTCGTTTGTGTCTCGCAATATTTTATGTAAAGAAAAATTCTTTATATTAGACAGAGCGTACGTACGACAAAAATGATGTACAAGACTCGTCGCGATATCTGAAATTTTCGTTTCACCACAGTTCTTCCACAGTTTTTCTTTCCTTCGTTCTCGACAACCTCACGCTTAAATATCGTTAAATGTCTCATGTGTAGAAACAACAAGTACGAACCGCACTTGAGTGTGAAACGGACAAAATTTCCGATATTGCATCTGCGTTATCTTACAGCCTTCGTACGTACCTGATACCACATACGTATATTTCTAGGACGCTCGCATACATGCACACCCACGCATACATGCACATACGCATAATATATGTATAATTGAGAAAACAAAGTAATCCAGACACGACAATCACGTGAAATTATAGCAGATTCTCTATAATTATTTTACAATTTATAATTTAATATATATATTTATCTATATCTGTGTTTACTCTTTACGGTTTCTTTTTTACTCGATTGAGAGACCAATCGTGCTACATATAGACACCAAGTCACTGAATTTCAACTCAATTGAATATCGACGTAACGTCGAAGAAAATACATATTTATCTTATTTGATTTGGCCTCTAAGAGCAAATCGTGGAAATATTTAATCGTTCTCGATCATTCCATGTCATAGCCGTCGTCGTCGTCGTCGTCCTCGTCGCAGTCGTCATTGTCGTTGTCGCTACGCGTCTTCGCGTCTCTCCGTGTACTAGAACGTACACGAGACGTATCCGTAATTTTGCTGATTGAGACGATTAAAGATGTGACATTGCATCGATATTTCTTACGTTATATACGCATTTGCGTTTCTCGATCGATACGACGATACGAGCTCAATTGGGTAAAGTGTCGTACAATATATCCTTGGCGCTTTGGGTTAAAGTTTCAGGGAATTTTATGTCAAACGACACGAGAAGATCGCCCTTCCGCGACGGTTCTTTGGGGAAAGGTAGACCGTGTCCTTGGAACCTTTTGACCGTATTCGGCTTGACAATCTCCCTCGTTAAATTCAAAGGTATCTTTTCGCCGGTTAGCGTAGGAACTTCGACGATGGTGCCGCACAAAGCTTGCTTCAAGCTCAGTTTGCACGTATATCTAATGTCACTGCCTTCTCTCCTGAATAGCGGATGCGGCTTGTCCCTGATGATAAAAACGATGTCCGCCGGTTCCCTCCTCGGCGATTGATCGCCTTCTTTCTGGAAAGTGATCTTGGTACCGGCTTTCCAGCCTGGCTTTACATTAATAGTGAGAAGCTTGTCCTCCTTCTTGCTGCTACCGTCCGGCTGGATGGCCCGTCTGCATATCTTCATCTTCTTGGTGCAACCTCGCAGAATCTCCTCCAGGCTGATGTACAAATCGTGCTCGATGGCTGGATCTTGGGCGCGATCTTTGCCAGTCCCTTTACCGGTATTCGGGCTGGCAAAGTTGAACGAGTGCGATCTAAAGGCGCCGCCTTGTCGCGGCGGCCCCATCCCGAGACCGAAGGGATCCATGTCGATGTCCATGTCGTCGTCGTGGAAGGCGAATCCTCCGCGGTTGCCAGCGAACTCGAACAAGTTGTGAAACGGGCTGGCCGAGCCGAAGAATTGAGCGAACGTCGCCCTGGGATCGCCGTGGAAGGTATACGTCGCACCCCCTCCGCCTCCGCCGGCCGAGGCACCCCCCTTGAGACCCTCCTCGCCGAATTTGTCGTAGACCTCCCTCTTCTTCGCGTCCGACAACACCTCGTATGCCTCGGCTATTTCCTTGAATTTCTCCTCGGCACCGGGGCTCCTGTTCTTATCGGGATGGTACCGTAAGGCTAACTTTCTGTAAGCCTTTTTTATCTCCTCGTCGCTCGCTCCCTTGGCTATGCCAAGTATTTTGTAGTAGTCTTTTCCCATCTCCCCTATATCTCTGCCTATCTCCTTCCTGAAACAACACCCAAACAACGTCCAACGTCATACAATGTTCCGCCTTCTTTTTTCCTTATATACAGATATACACTATACAGCATATACATGTACGCTAACGTATTCGCGCATATATACATACTCGATCGTATATCATGTCTCTCTCAAAATGGTATTATAAGGTCCTTACCTTATGGTGAGGTAAGGTAAAGTAAAGCAAATCACCAGAGAAAGAGAGATGTCTTTTCAACAACGGATTCTTCGATGTAACTTAATTATATAATTTTTAATTTCATAAGAATCAAGATTAAGAATTTTTAAGGGCTAATAAAGGCACGACCTTTATAGAACGGATCGTTAATCCTCTTTCTTCCAAAGTACAAGATACATTCTGGTAAGATGTCTCTTTTAAATCTCTTTTGCTTTACTTTTAATGTCAATAATGTCGATACAGACTAGACGGATTAGCTCCGAGCTCCGAACTAGAGTTTACCGAGTCTACGAGTCACGTGCGCGCGTTCGCATCACCCGACACTCTCCGATTATCGAGATCGGCACGAATTAATAAAGCATTCACATGCAGGGCCGAATGAAACGAAACAAGTAGTAAGTAGATGGAACTGGAACGACATGTTCTCTCGCTCACGTTCGCGGACGTGCATTTGCACGCGTGTCATATTGTCATATTGTCATATTGTCGGTGACGCGCCAAAGCCGTCGCGATACGAGCACGGGCATGGGAATGGCAATGGCAACGGCAACGGGAACGCGAGTATCTGTCCGCGATGCCACACAAATTTTCTGCCATTTTTTCGCGTCGAGCCCCGAGCGATGGAGATGGAGATGGAGATGGAGAACCATCGGGAGCCAGCGCTCCAACCGCTCCAACCGCTCCAACACACCCACGTACGTATCACCGATATCTATTTCTGGCAATGATGACCGCGAATACGAGCGACGAATGTTTCGCTCGTTCGCACGATTCGAGCTGCAACGCAAAAATAAATACCCCACCCTTAGATAAAGTTTCGTTTCGTGTCGTTGCCATTGCCTTGCCTTGCCTTGCCTTGCCGTACCGTCGACGTCGTCGGTCCATCTCTCACATTTTTCTGATTTTTCCTACGCGCGCGGGAAATCGATCGACGTTACGAGAATACGAGAAAAGATTTGCACGCGACAAACGTACGGAGGCGCGCAATCGATTCGCAAGTACGGATCGCAAGGTTACGGATTTTCTTTTCGCCTTATGCCTTAAGGCCGGTCTACAATACGAATACGTGGAATAAGCCTGGAGTCTGGATGCTTCATAGCTTATACCTGCCTACGATCTACGATTTTGCCTGCTACTTATTGTTACTCGTCTGTCTACTTACTATCTCTATCCTCAAATTATTCCTCGTAGGATACGTTTCGCTTTCGCACAGACACTTGAAGCACAGGAGCACGTACGTCCGCAACAGTTGACAAAGAATAATCGCGAACAAATCCGAACGACCTCAACTCTCAACTCCCAACGTTCCTACGCGCGTACGTATCAAGCTGTACTAAACTGTCGCGTAACCTCGCCGTCCATATATATATAAACTTTCCATCTACCAGCTTCCGGAACTTTCGAGAATGAATCGACGGCCAACGCCAGCAGCCAGCTTCGCAGTTCGCAGCTCGCAGCGCTCCCTCGATGCTGCTCGATGCTCGATGACGTCAACCCTCGATGTCGATGACGTGCGAGCGGTGCGAGTCGTGCGACCGCGCGCCGCGCGGCGCGCTGCCGCCCGCCGCGCCAGTTTCGAATCTCAAAGACTCCAAGGCCCGCCCCACCAACCACCCACCAACTTACTCTCGAGTCTCGCGATTAAAAGAGACCCTGTGGAGACCACATTTCTGGATCGACGTGGATCGACGGATTTATTAATTAATATACAATTTATTCCATTATTATCTACTTAAACGTAGAAACAGAGCGTGCTTGCATTCTCGCGAATTTGGCGGCATATACTTGTCGTAAAAGTCCTGAACAAACTCTTCCACTTTGAAACCGAATTTCTGGTACAATATTAAAGCGGGATTCGTGGCCGACACGTGTAACGTTACGTCTTGTCCCATGCAAGTTTGTATCAAGTGGTACAACATGAAGGTGCCGATGCCGGACCTTCGCCACTCCGGGCGTGTCAAGAAAAACGAGATGTAGGCTTCGTTGTAGCCAACGTACGGCACCAATATCGCCAAGCCCACCACCAACTTTTTATACAATACAACGCACGTGAAGTCTGGATACTGCAAACATTCGCTCACTAAAACAGATATTTATTATACGATATTATAAAACTTTGATCCAACGACACTTGGAGACGGAGAGTAACGAATTTAACGGTACACTTACAATCGATCCCAGGCCAAAAAAACTGACAACAGAGACTGTTGATCGCGGGAACGTGTTGCGGCCTGATGTAAGAATAATCGATGGACGCCCTGGCCGGCGGTTTCCATCGGGGATCATTTCCGTTTACTTTCGCGCACAGCTCTTCCATGACCCTTAACCACAGTGGCTGACAACAAGCGTCTCGTCTTATAAACGGCTTCAAAAGTCTATTCGTATACGGGCTGTGTACGGACGTAGGTTCGTTGTAACCCTGCAACCTCTGCTCGAAAATATATCCCAGATCGTCGCTAAAAAATCGATCCAACACTCGATCGTTGTTTCTCGACGGGGTCACAAAAGCTCCCGATTTAGATCCGAAATAGTGATCGACGTCCAACAAAGGAAGCCGATACTCTCTTTTCGTCTTTCGCACCGCCAGTTTTCTGTATAGCCTTTTAATAGCGGGCGGCGCTTTGTCGAGATCAGTCTTATCCCTGTTCATCCTTTGCAACAAATACGCTTCCTCTTGACAAGTCATGCGCGATATTTTTTCATCTGGAATACACATGCATGCATCTACATATATATTCACACACAGTATATATAATATATATATATATATATATTTCGTGCTATTGCAACTCGCGCATGCACGTCGCGCGAAAGGATAATTACTGGTAACGACTGATAAAGACTTGGACCAAGGTCGTTGCCGGCGTTTCGCTTCTCTAAACAAAGAAGCTGGAGGCTGCTCTTGTATGGAAACTAGGGTGTCGTTGCTATCCTCGTCATCGCTTTCCTCCTTAATCTCTTTAATTTCGTCGCCGCTACAGTTTGGCGACAAAGTACTTGTATTGCACAACCAGTCGCAATTATCCATCAGCTGTGCCAAATGGAACGCGTTGCTCTCAGATTGGCAGTCGCGGATTAAATCGGAGATGGATGGAACGTCACTCTCATCGCGTAACATTATATCATCCTCGAGATCCATATCTACAAGACAAAAAACAAGATAATTCTCTTGATACCCTTGATCTAACGTTTGTTTGTTTGTTTGTCACAGTGCTTTCAGTTACTCAAACGTACCATTTGGCTCATCCTCTTCCAGTAAATACTCAGATAGGGTTTCCGTAGGTTGAACGTACGCATGGGAATACATAGAGGAGCCTTTATTTTTGAATAGCTCTCCACTGCAGTTGCTATCCTCTCCGATCGAGAGACTGGAATCTGACTGCGCGGGACTGTCTGCGAGCTTGTAAGGTAATTTTGCGCCTACGCATCTTTTTCTATCCATTATCATTTTGCTATCTAGAAAAAGAAATGGTTGATGCTCTGCCTATTGATCTATTGATCCTCGATCAAAATTATCCAACATATAATTGTGTGTGTTACTTTTGGCGATCAAAATTTCAGGAGGATCTTTGTCCAATAGTTTCCACCATCCAGACTCTCCTAATTCCGTGGTGCCGGATTTGAAAAAGATGCCGCTGTAATGAGACAATGTACCAGATATGGTGCCGATCCAATTCTTCTTCTTTTTCCTGAGTACGATCAACATTTTGCGTTTACATTTTGAATTTTGCACCACACATTTGGAGTAATTTATATATTGTTATAGCCAATGTAAATTGAATACAAATTGAATACAGAGTAAAATATACTTACACAGTCCTCTGAAATAAGTAATCCCAATTTCTCTCGATAAAAGTACCGATATCGGATTTCCAATGAAAGTATCCTCTTTTACTAATGCCACTCGATTTTTCACGTAGATTGTAAAGCGTCAAAATAATAACGTTGAGCCATGGCATTCTGTCGCGCACGACCGTTTCCTCGCCTAGTGGATTGCAAGAGGCACAATTAAGTTCGAAGAAAACATCGCCTACGAAAGACACTGGAACGCTGCCTCTCTTTAAACATGCCGTATGTATTCTTTTGTCGCATCCACCGCTGCAACGTAACGTTGGTTTGTCGTAAGGATCGCACGCTTCGCCACAATTCTTGCATTTCTCGATACTCTCGGCTTCGCTCAACCCTTTCGAATTTGTTGTGTTTTCCACGTGTTTCTCAACCTCAACCTCAACTTCAACCTCAACCTCAACCTCAATTTCAGCTTCTGACATTTTTACCTGTTTTAACCTCTTCAGACCTCTTGCAGGAACGCGGAGTTTGCGGCAAATAATCTCAAGTCTTAACCTCTAACTCTATTATACAAATATCTCTGACTTTTCTGTCCGAGAACGGCTGTTGTCCTTCTGCCTAGTGCCTATAGCTAAATTCGAATTCTCGTCTAGCATCTTGCTGTAAAAAAAAAACCCCGCTGCTCTTTTACACATTTGTCACGTATGTATTTACGTACAAGATAAAAAAGCTAGTTGCAAGAAGGCTGAAAATACCATGTCTGTCCATAATCGTAATCACCTAATCACCTTTCGTCTTGTACGCTGCGGCTGCACTTGCAGGACTTGCAGTCGCGTATGAGCGGTATGACGGTGTGAGTGTATACATATGCGAGTGTGTGACTTGTGATTGTGTCTGTGTGAGAGCAGCGCGAAAGAATTTTAGTGTTGGGAAAAAAATAGCTGACTTATCGTTGGGGTTGACTATAAGGGAGATCTAGATTGATCTGGGTTGATCCAGGTTGGTCTAGATTCTAGATTCTAGGATATAGGAAATCGAAGGTACCACAACTACCACAGATAATCGTGTTTACAATTTACATCAAGTTGGTCTTTTTATTCGAGATATACAGCTTGTTATATAAGAATACTGTATAAAATATATCGTCTGCAAGTTGATCCTGGGGAAGAGAGATTTCGCCATTTTCTTCGGAATTTAATTATATAACTATATTATATGCGGATCAACAACTTGTACTAATACTATGTTTACGCGAGCGTTACTTCTGTAGTAATAGTAAAATTACAGTAATTCCTCCGCGTAAACGAGTGAATCATCGTAAGTTACTACAGAAGTAACGCTCGCGTAAACGTGTAGTATATAGTATATAAACGTTTCTTTTAAAACTCTAAAATTCCAAGTTTGGTAAACTGGCGATCAAAAGGACAAACCGAGAGAAATAATTAAACGAGTTACATCATATGTATATGGATGACCAAATGTTACACATTACAATGTATAAGAATACAAGAATGAGAGATCTCCTGTTTTGGCATTTATTTATATTTATAATTTATATTTATAATATTTATAATATCATTTTAAATTGTGTAGGGTGAATCATTGTCATATCCATATGTGACATTAATCATTGTTACACACGTGCCGAATACTTAACTTGGTCAAATTGTCAGCTGCGTATTAATATTAACATTATTAATAATCAATAACGTAGATCAGTCCACGTCGTGTAAATGAAAATGCATCGCACGACACAAAAAGTCATGATTCATCTACTTTTCTACTTGATTTTAATATCGCTCGTTGTGAATATAAAATGTATGTTAAATTTATCGAGTGCCATGCCATATAGCATATACTCTATACAGATAATGGATACAGATATGGCACATATCCATTAGCAAGTGCAAGTGCAAGTGCAAGTACAAATACGTGCGAGATGACTCGTCGTACGATGTCGTTTTCCTACTCGTCAAGAGCATCTCTGAGCTCCGAGGTAAACGAGCTCGTATTCTCGAGCCCGAGCTAACGATTTACGATACATAGCTCGTATAGCTCGCACAATTTGCAACAGGTAAAGGAGATTAACGATTTCTCGCAGGTCCATCTAGTCTTGTAAAATGTAAAATAACTGCTATTCGATTAAATGCAGGTACCTTTCCGCGTGAGACGCGTGCTTTACGAGTTATTATTTTGTTTTACTTAATTTACGTAGTTTTACTTAATTAATAGAGCCTTTTCTCATAGGAGAACAAGCTGTGTACATTGCCCTCCTGCTGAGCCGAGGGCGTTCTTCTTTCGAATTTCAATTCCCCGCTATACATCATAGATCGCAAGGCGGCGAGCGACCTCGCTCCGATATCCTGGCACCCGTGCTTGATCCCGCAAGTCAAATAAGGGAGAAATTTAAGCACCGAACCCTTGTCCACTATGGAGCCGCTGACACCTTGAGCTACTTTCAATTTGTCCATCTCGTTGTGAAAATATCTATCCATCGCCGAGCCCTTGGCGTCCTTCCTGTCCATGGCTTCCAACGAGCCCATCCCTCTGTACTTTTTAAGTCGGACTCCGTCGCTGAAAAAATACTCGCCCGGAGCCTCGGAGGTTCCAGCTAAGAGAGAGCCCATCATAACGGTACTGGCGCCTAAACTGAGACCTTTGATAATATGGCCGATGGACTGAATCCCACCGTCCGCTATGACGGGGATCCCAAATTTTCGGGCGTATTCGGAAACCTTGTAAACGGCAGTCGCTTGCGGCCGCCCTACGGCCATCACCTCCTGCGTTATGCAGATAGATCCGGAACCCATACCGACGCGTAACGCATCGGCTCCCGCCTCTATAAGATTCTTGGCTTGCATCGTAGTCACGACATTACCAGCGATCACCTGTAAATTTGGATACTGCGACTTGACGTACTTGATCATATCGATTTGATATATCGAGTTGCCCTGGGAGGAATCCAACACGACCACGTCGACGCCAGCCGCCACGAGCAATTCCAAGCGGTGCTTGTCCGTCTCTCGCGTCCCTATCGCGGCTCCCACCAACAGCTGTTTATTCTCGTCCTTGCTGGCATTCGGGTAGCTACGGTTCTTCTTCAAGTCGGTCCTCGCCATCAGGGACACGAGTTCGCCTCGTTCGTTGACGATGGGAAGCTTTCCCTTCTTGGACTTTTCCAAAATGACGTTGGCCTCTTGCAAGGTTACGCCAGCCGGCGCGGTGATCAGATCCTCCAAAGTCGTCATTATAGAGCAGAGCGTTTTACGTTGGTAATTGGGCAAACGTTCGAGGAAGTCGATATCTCTGGAGGTGACGATGCCTAGCAGCTTGCCGCCGACTTTACCCGTGTCCGTGACGGGTACTCCGCTAAAACCGTGCTCAGCCTTGACGTTTAAAACGTCCTTGACCGTGTGATGCGGCGCCAACACGACTGGGTCCCTAATGAAACCGTGCTTGTACTTTTTTACCTGTAAACAAGAGACAAGCGTGTATCTATGTCTATCTATGTCTAATCTATCTACCCGTACCTGTACGTGCCCAATTTAACACGGGAGATTATTCACATTATTATCCACTTATGATGTGCGTTTCAAGAAGCGGGTTTGAAGAAGGTCGAAGCGAGAAAGCGAGAGAGATATGTTAGTGCGTACCTTGTGCACTTCGTTGGCTTGATACTCGGGGATACAATTGTGATGTATGATGCCGATCCCGCCGGACAGGGCCATAGCTATAGCCATGTCAGACTCGGTAACGGTGTCCATCGGCGAGGACACGAGGGGTGCCTTCAGCATGACTTTTCTGGTTAACGGTGACAGCAGATCGATTTCGTCCGCGGTAAAATCGATGTAGCCGGGAAATATGATAAAATCATTGTAAGTCAATCCGTCACCCGCGGCGAATAGCTGCGCGGCCGACAAGCCGTCGTCCGGCAATGGCACGTCCGCCGGCTTTATATCGCCCAATACGTAGTCTGCCATAATTTCCCGTCGCGCTTTACGTTTCGTCGAGCCGAAACCTCGTGCCGGTGCCGCGGTGCCGCTACCGTCCTTACTTTTCAGTCGATCCCGAGGAAGCAAGCTTCTCTCTCTCTCTCTCTCTCTCTGGAAACAGGAAGAGCACCAAGAGCAACCAAGAGCACGTGCTACGTGCTACGTGCTACACGTGCGCGCTCGAAACTGCTCGTGGCACTTGGCACTAGTCGTGGCTCGTGGCTCGAAACCACTCGAAACTCGGTCCAGTCACTCCACTACTCCAGTCGATCGTCGGTCCTCGGAACTCGGAAGTCGGAGCTCGGAGTTGCTCGGCTCGGCTCGGCTCGGCTCGGAACGATCTCGAAGAGATCAGCCAACCGCTTCAGTGGCTTCACTCGGCTTCAGTTCAGTGTGGTAGTGGTTCAGTGCCTTCAGTCACTTGAGAACAATCAGAACACTTCAGAATGCTTCAGAGTTCAGACTCAGACACATCAGACATCAGAGTTGAGAAGCTTGAGCCTTGAGCAGGCTAGACGGCTAGACTCGGCTAGAGGAATCGAGAGGACTGACTGACTGGCAATGAGAGCAACTGAGAGCTGAAAATTGAGAGAAGGCTGACGCTGCCGGCAGCCGGACTAAACGACCAATGATCGTGTTTCAATTAACGCGCGTCGCGCGCGGTACCTTTGTTCACTCGCTTTCTTCCGCTATTGACGTCCTCACGGCTCACTCCTGACTGCTCCCGACACTCTCCTAACACCGCTCACTCCGTTAGGTTATTATCACCGGAGACCGGAGCATGCCGATGCCGAGCTCCAAAGCCGGCTCCGAATTGCAGCCGAATCGGCCGAACTCCGGTCACTCCGGAGTCTCCAGTCCGGAGCGACCGGAGCGGAGCAGGGACTGCTGGGAGCGACGAAAGCGAAACTTGGGTTGCGGAGTATAGGGTGCGGGATGCGGGATGCGGGCGTGATAGGATTACGCTCCGCGCTCGTGTCGTCGTCATCGATAATAATATATTCAAAAGGCGACATATAGAACGATTAGTAACGCGATTAGTAACGATAGCGTATCAATTGGAAATTTCTACTTTTAAAGCGTCGAACGCACGACGTACCCCTCAGTCACGAGTCGCGAGTGTTAAAACGCGAGTGCAGTGATGCAGTCGAAGAGACGAAGACTAGCTCCTCTCGCCTCTCGCCTCTCGCCTCTCGCCGCAACTGCAAGCTCGCACTGCTCGCAGTGTCGCAATTCGAATCGTCGAATTTTCGCGCGCTATGCCATGGCTCGGATGATTGAGCAGAGCAGATTAACGTATGTGCCCTCCCTTGTAGCTTGTAGCTCCCTCGAATCTTGCCTTGAAAGTTTCCGTCCATACGCAACGATCGACATATTGCTCGCGCTCGACCACGCGTTGCCAGTTGCCACGCGTGACGAACTGACGAGCGTGGACGGCGGACGCCGTGGACGAGTGCGACTGATTCATTGGTAGAACCGCCCAATCACCGTTCAGAACTCTTGAAAACAATGACAGGGCTCAGGGCTGCCGTTTGGAAACTCTGATTGGTATTGGCTCCAACGTCCATTTCTATGTATAATAAATTAACTTTAATCTCTGCAACGCGCGCACAATTTAATTTCATCTTCTGCAACGTGTCATCTACTGATCTTTAGCTCTCTTTTGGATTATAATTATATTTTTAATTGCTAGTGATTGCTAGCCTCAAGTTTCTTTCCGTTTCTTCATTTTGTATTATTTATAAATAAAAATCCACGGACGCACATTGGCGGTATACACAATTACATGTATATACGTATATATATATATATATTGTATATCTAAATACAAATGTATAAACACTCGTATACGTATAGGTATAATATACAATATAATATGCACTTGCAAGGAATATATTATAAAAATATAGAGAAAATTCGCCAAGACAGAATAAGGATACGTAACTGACGAAAACTAAGGTATGTAAACAGATGTAAACGTGCGTGTACGTGTACCTACAAAAGGGTGAGTAACGAAACATGTAGAGAGATTAAAAAAAAAACGTTATTACTATTATTACACACGTTTTTCACATTACGAACGCTGAAAGCTAAAAATGACACACAGCTCTGCTATAGAACGTTTAATACGATTTGCGATTTTCGCAGATACACGAGATCGAGATCGAGAACGCGAACGACAAATGAGGCAATCTACCTGCTACCATGAATTTGGCAAGATTTTAAGCGAGCGAGAGAGACAAAGATTTTACTGCTTTCGATCGAATCTTGCTGGTCGTGAAAGAATCGTGGTCAGGACGTCGATAACTCCATCGAGAGCTTCTCCGAACGACGATACGATGTATCGGAACGTTAGTTCGATATACGTCGCGTTCTCGTCGTCGTATTCCTCGGCGAAGAAATAGTCGTACATCATAGGCAAAAATATGACCGCGACATACATCGCGATGCACAGCAGCGCTAAAAAGAATCAGAAACGCGAAATTGGAAGATAAATGACAATTAAGTTGTACGATATTGAATATTGAATATTGAATTAAGTTGATCGACTATATAGCTATTTTTTTCTTTTTCTTTTTCTTTTTCTTTTTCCTTTTCAGCCAACGCCGCGGTCACGAGATGCGATATCTGGATTCGATCGCGGAATCTAGAAAATGCCTAATCCGGAAGAAGGCTCGCGAGAGACGCTCAGACGCTCAGACGCTCATCGTACCTATGGCTCGAAGTCCGAGCAACCGCTTGCTCGCTCGCTTCATCTTTTTTCGTTTCAGCTTCATCTTCTTCGCAAACACGGATGACAATTCAGAAACGGCAGAAACGGCAGAAACTTGGCAAACGCTTTCACGCGCATTAGACGTTACGTTTGCAGCTGGATCCGAAGGCGGTCTTCCGTCGGCAGTCGTCGAATCTCGAAGCGCCGTATTGATCATGCAAGAGAGTACAGAGCATTGTCGTAACGTTTGAGATTCAGGTAAATGGTCCTCGTTCGAACATTCTCTATCTCTTTGTCTTTGTCTTCCTAACGCCGCCGCGTTATCCACGTTATCCACGTTATCCACGTTATCCGGCTTGGCCGACGCGATCTTGCGTCGGAGTGGTCCGAGTTTCCAGTAATACTCCCAATAACTTTTGTTCAATAGCTCTCGAGTCTCTAGAGGAATGGACGATGGCTTCTCGAATGAATTTCCCACTCGTAGATTCGTCGATAAACGAGAATTTATTCGGCCTTGTTTCGACGCGTTGTATTTTACTAATATAGAATTCCAATTCATACTATTTATTCCGTTTCTTCGGTGTAACGGTAGATTTACCTTCGAGCGACCGTGGGCGTGGGCGTGGGTCTTTCCGTATCGTTTACCTTTAACGCGCGCGGCGCAACGATAACCGGGCAGTATCAGAGTGCAATCGGAATCTGTAATCGCCAAACGGGATTTCTTTCGAAAGAACGACTTTGCCTTTCTCGACAGATTCATCGGTGCGGCTTTACGTTTCACATTAACGCGCCGCACCCGCCCGTCTTCCTCTCTCCTACATTCCTTCTCATCCTTGTTACTCTTGTCGCTATATCCCTTAATCCCGCAAACTTGGCTGGAGACCAAACTTTCCATACCTTTTTCCAATATTTTGTCATTTGTCATTGCGTCTGCATTGTCTCGGTCATTGTTCGCGGCTTTTATGCGTTCGCGATACGCGACCGTTTGCTTCCGATCCCGACCTCGCGTGCTTCCGACCTCCTTTACACCCGAGGTCATCCAAGTCTTACAATTAACCATCTTTCTTTCGCTCGATATTTTTCTCTCGTCGCATCCGTCCGCGATAGAAGAAGAATCTATCGTCGGCATCGTCGCGCAGCTTTGACCGCAACTTTCAACCTTACGGAAATTTCTCAATCTTACAGCGGCATTTAAATTTGAATAGCTAATTATTCTACCGTCGTTCGCATCACCGTTGTCTAATGCATCAAAGTTTCCGTAACGATCTTTATCTTTACCGACATCCTGATTCAACGATACGTTCGAATCGACGTATCTCTCATCCTTATCTCTCTCACATATTCTTCGACCGGAAGTGTAATAAGTGTGCCCGTCGCAATACTTGGAGATACTTTTGTTAGTTTTGTTCTCCGAGATATAGATATCGTCGCTGTTCTTCGCGTGACTTTGACATCGCTCGACATCTAAAAACAGCAAAATTCCGATATCGTTCCTGTCTTATCCTTATCAACGAGCGATACAAATTATATTGATAACACAAATTCATTACCATCAAGTGGGTATTTTTCATTCCTAGATTCCTTCAAGTTACACATCGAAATGGTCGATGTTGTACAGATATTTCCGACAGTTTCTCTCGCACCATCGTTTTCGCACATCGCCGGCATTTTAACATCCTTTTCCATTTGCTTTTCCGTAGGCATCCTCGATATATCGCGATAGGCGACTACGGGAATTCGAACGGGTGCTGATGCTGGCGCGAGCGCGGGCGCGGACGCGGACGCGGACGCGGACGAACAAGTGGCTTCTATATTAAAACTGTTGATAGGTAACGCATGCATCTTTTTCTCATCGACCATTAAAAGCAGCGGCCTATCGTTCTCCTACATATACGATATAAGAGCCATGCTCTTTTAATATTTTATATGCTAATAATGCGATAATAACGCGATCGTAACGATCTGAAACTTTGCATACTTGTTTTTCTCCTTGAAAAATAAATCCACTTCCAACATCGTGTCGCTCGTTAGTCGCGTGCTGCAAAGCTGAAATAAATTTTGAAATTGTCTCCAGATAATTAAATCGAATGGTTTATCATACCATAAGCAATCCTTTCGTGACGTGACGTGACGTAACGTTTAATTTGTACATACAATTATTCCAAGGGCAATGTTTCGCCTCTAAAATGGATTGTTTGTCGGCGGTTTTCTTCGTCGATTTTCCAACACTTGATAATAAATTGTCTACGTCGTGACACGGCGCAGGTGTGTAACCATCCACGCTTTCGCCCGTTTCCTGCGATTTATCCTCATGTTGCTCAGTTTCTTGCGCGATTTGAGTATCTAACTCTGGTGTTTGTCTGTCATGCTTTGTGTTACAGAATTCATCTGGCTTCTCAGCTTTTTGTCGCGTTATCTGCCTGTATGTACATTTCATTGTCAATCAATATAATTGTATTAGCGCGCGGCACGTTGACGAAACGAAAAACGTAGATAAAAATACATTATTAGAAATATACATATTATAATATTATTGGAGGAAGGTATACGATATATTTGAGGAAACTGGGAAAAGTAATCATCTCAGAAATTAATAATTAATACCTTCTAAAACGCGGATCGAAACAGCCAGGCAGCCTTTTCCCTATATGCGTGATTGCTTCGTATTTTTGGCTTGATCTTGATTTCAGGTGTCTAATTGTAAAATAAAGAAGGGAAAGGAAAGGAAAGAAAAGTGTATTAAAAAAATGTAGCGAAATAGATTTACACAATAATACAATACGTATATTTATCCGAATGTTTCGGAAACTTACTGACATGCAACAGGTTGCACTAATAGGCTGCGACCTTTTTTAGGAGTTCCTGTCAAAGTGACCACACACGGAGGTTCAATAATGTCGTCGGTATTGTTGCTCGAACGACGTGGAGGTATTTTAGGCCAGGATGGATCAGGAGGAATCCTAATGTCGAGAATACCGTGGTAAAATTGAACAAAATCTCGTCTGCCTAAATTACACTCAATAATACAATGTAGTATACACAATTATGTACCGTAACGTGCCGATATTACACTTTTCCGAGATTGCTGATAAATTTTGTCCATTTACTAAAAAAACATAAAGAATATTAAAGCCACATATGCTATAATTATTTTCTTGCGATGATATTTTCAATTTTTACCTTTTATATGCAACTCGAGTGTATTTGTTTCGTTATCGCGCGCCATATCGCGAAATAGATAATTGTTAGTACTTGAATTCGTTTATAACGTCATATGTTACGTTATTTCAGTAAATCGAAACTTGATATATATTAGCCTAAAAAGTTATACGAAGGACGATTATTGTGTCAATTACATGTTTCTTCAACATCGAATGCCTTTTTTATGCGATCGAATTGTAAATTTTGTTTGTCGCGAGTCAATTGTCTTGAAATTATTTCTTATTACTACCACATAGTATAACTAACGACTATGACTATGTTTTACTACTACTGGACATAGACGTACATACGTGGATATAAAAATGAAATTGTTAAGGATTATACTTTATTATCACATAATTTTTATATAATATTATATGTATATTTGTATACAACTTTAAATTTAACTTTAGAACTTGATATATTTACATCGAATATACAATATAGACATAGTTATAGCCAGTCTTGGGTTTCGATAGAGAGAGAGAGAGAGAGAGAGAGAGAGAGAGAGAGAGATAGAGAGAGAGAGAGAGAGAGAGAGAGAGAGAGAGAGAAAATGTCTTTTTTTTCTTAATTTTGAACGAGATTACGAACAATTAGTATATATCTTTAAATTGAACATGATCGAAAGCGAAAAATCTTTCCATTGACGCGTGACAGTGACCACCAACGCACAAATTGAATTTCAAGTCTGGTTATAACATTGCAGGAACGATCAATTACTATACTTATTCGATATTTTTTTAATTTAATGGATCGCATTATTATATACTACTCTAAGGTATAAGGTTTTCGCAACATTATTATTATTATTTTTATATATCACATCACATGTCATTAATCTAACATTGCAACTGCCCTTCCCTTTAATCGTTCTATTTACTTTCTTCTTCAAAGATGTTGCTCTAACTCGTTTCCTCTTTAAAACGGTCTTTCTCTTTCTACGGATTACCGATACTATACTATAGCGTGTGTGTGTGTGTGTGTGTACGCATATAATTTTTAAGACATTTTACAAAGTCGGGAAATGTAATAAAAATACGACATAGTACGACGCGTCGTATTTAATTGAATTGAGATCAGTCGAGATGTATATCAATTCTTCAAAAGTCGGATTGGACATGACCGTTGCGATTTCCGACCGTGTACCACGGATAAAACATGTGAGATGTAAATGTTATAACTATGAGAAAGCACGTAGGTGCACCTTCGTCCACTTTATTACAGTTACCGTCTATCGTCTATCGTCTATCGTCTATCCTTTCGAATAATTAACATCTGTTCCGACACAGAATTTTGAAATCGATAAATAGTTAATCTCGCAGTTTACGAGATACTCGTTTTACACATCTATCTTATCTAGACCTTGTTAATACTTGAACACAACATAGTGAAACTTGTGCGTGTGTTAATTATCGAAGCGGAAGAAAAATGCGAACGTAAATTATTTCTATACAAATAATGGAATCACTATTGCAACAACTGTCGAATTAAATGACGAAATCATAGTTTAGTGGTGGGATATGAGTCGATAGATGTGCCATGACTAGACGCTTGGAATATAAATGCAGCTCGAATCAATGTTCTCGTCGAATACAAAACTTTGATCTCACGTCATTGATTTTCTACTCTCTATGAATATGAATGAGTACTTCCTCTTCATACTTTTACTATCATGAAATTTTTAATTGGTCCAAAGTATTAGCACTCCCTTTCCGCCTATATAACTCTTACTTATTAAAACTATATCTCATTTGTAATACTTTGTCTAAAATCAGCCGAATACTAAAAACAATAAGTACAGAACGCACTGGATGTGCCCCGTTTGTGAAAAACCGTTACTTTTCGCATGCAGTAGAGTGCTATTTGTTTTTAATAAGTTATTCACACTCATTAATCATCAATGATATAAAGCTTTAATAGCATAAAAAATATTACTGCTTAGTGAAAAGTATAATCTTATAAACGAATATTTCTTTGATTTTCATTAACTCTTATTACATAGTATATACAGATTTCGGTGAAGACACTGAATTTCTTGTTCTTTGCGAACCCAGTTACAGGGTAGGGATAGGGTGTAGCGCGAGACCCAAACCATGCATGACTTCGAAATAACAATTATGTACCAGATCTTGATAGCACAGTTTATGAAAACTGTATTCGCGTTTGCAGGATAAACTGGTGAGAAATGCAAAGAGGTAGTTTCAGAAATGCATAATGAGCATGGACAAAGCATGATGAGCACGAATAAAGCATGTAAATCGCGTTTGTCGTGTAAATTGACTCGCAATTGTTATTGTCAGGCAGTAATATCATCATTTTGTGATGTTTAGCGCGAAATAAAGCGATACATTCGTATGGGGAAAGTAAGATTCTGTGATTATCGTTACTTCGCCATAAGATATATAAAAGGATTGACACAGTGAGCGGACTGAAATGAAAATTGGTATACACGGCCGATGGAGGCACGTACACACGAGAAACTATGTTACTATACTTGGTTAATAAGTTTTCTATTACGATGATATATGCAACACGAGATGTTTTACCGCGTTCTCAATTCTCTTATTATTGTCTCATTAAGCTTCATGATCGCCGCCGTCTATTCCTATTAAAGACTCTGTTTGCTCTGCTTCAAGATCTGGGATTCTGAAAATATAAATTTCCCATGCATTTTATATACACATATAGTACACATACATTATGATATCACAACACTCTGGTCAATTTACATTTTATCATTATTTGATATAATTACACACACACGCACGCACGCACGCACGCACGCGTAAATGTATATATGTATGTATATGGTGCACATATACGCTTTACCTTGCAGATCTGTTGTTTCTCCTGCATATCCAGATGAAAAACCTTTTTATTAAATCCATAACAGGATCCCAATTGTCGTAATAAGATAAAAGAGATACTGTCAGGAATGCTAAAAGCATTGGAATACTTCCCAAATAGAAAATACAAGGGTATTCAACCTTTTTCAAGAGGACATCGGCTACCATTGACATGGGCATTGTTAAGCTTACGGCCATCGTTGCTACGAGAGATGATGTCAGAAAGCAGCCCCTGTAAATATGATAGAATGCAATCACGTTACACAAAGACACAAGAGTTGTTATTATTATTACGTTGAATTATATTGAAATTACCATAGCCAAAGAACTTCGCTCAGAACAGTGCCAATTAGACCGTTTATAATTAGGAATGTCCATTGGTGGCTATTGGGCCATTCAAACTCTTCCCAATGGCCATAATGAAGAATAAAGAACAAAGGCCACAGAAGTGTCAAATTGAATATTCCCACAAAGCCAAAAAACATTGGTATATCCATCTTGTCTTCGTGATCTACTTTTCTTTTTAAAAATACAATGTATGCAGCATAGAAAAAAGCACTGACTAGAGCTAATATTACCCCCGTTGACATGTTATTACTTTCTATAGTTAAATCCGAAATACCGACTAATACCTGTAAGTAAAGAAAATGTCCCTTCATTTATATATACTATATAATATATACTATAAAATAACTAGCGTTTATTTCGTACAATCTTTTGAAAACCGATGAAAGAAAATTTTACACGGCTAGTTACACATTCTTCTAAGCTAGAGAATTTATTTTGTTTAATTGCATCAGTGTTAATAAACTTGCAACTTACCAGTCCAAAGATGCTAACTACCACAGCAGCTAATTTGGATAGCGTAAACTTATCCCCTCCATTACTAGGAAAAGAGGCAGCGAGAAACAAAGTGAATAAACTGGACGTCGAAGACAATACAGTAACGATTCTGGCTTGAGTTTGCTCCAATGATATCTGGTATGTGTAATTTGCCATGAACCACTGGAAGAAGGCAGGATCGGTAGTACCGTATCGGTGATGTCGACAGAGGGACATTTGAATTTCACATTATGTTACCCACAAATAAGCAGAACATAAGGGCTATTTTAGCCACTTTTTGTACAGAAAATTTGTTAGCCTGTCGCCTCGCGTGTTCCCCAGCTCTAACACTGGCTTGATAACTGAGTCGCGCCAATAGAGCCTCGGTGGCATCGCTTTCCGACATATGGCGTACTTCCGCCAGTTTACTGAATCTTACAGAGCGAATGGACGAATCGTCGCTTTCCGTGCCCGACGAACGATCGCAATGGTCCGGAGTTTTTATTGGAACAAACGTTGGATCGCTCTACGATAAAACGAATGGTCATTATTAGATTAACAATCAACACAGCTGAGCGTTATCCTTATTTTTAACACGTGTGACGCGCACATGTGTTTCGGATAAATATAATTTACTTTGATAGAGTTTCAACACTTTTTTTTCCAAAGCAATTTACTCGATTGAAATCTGATGGGTACGATATACATCTGATTTCGCGCTATCTTTGAGATATACGATAAAAATATACATGTACACTCGCAATCAGATATAAGTATAATAATTTTACACTTACTAAACTTGTATTGGCCTCCGAATAAAAGTTGTCATCTTCAACATTGGGATCTATGAACTGGAAGAAAGTAATACATATATATATATATCAGAGATCTAAAGAGATGCGTCTCTAAGGAAAAGGAGAAGAATGCAATTAAGTTTTATATATGTGACGTCATAAGGTCAATAAATACCATGTATGTTGCAGGTTTATTACATTGTTCCCGCCAAGGTGGCCAAAAGCACAGACCAAGCAAATAAAGTGTAAACATGGACGTTCTTACATATGTACTAAAAAATGGCTTTTCAAACGTTTCATCCCTGTAGATGTACTGAAACAGGATATATTACGACTGTGACTTTATTGCCGCATACATGTAACAAGAGTGTCGAAGCATCTAATTAGATCAAGGACAATGAGAGGTAGAGGTAGAGGCTTAGGTAAACCCTAAGCTATATAATAGTGTTGCAATCGTCGCAAAAGAAGGCAAGATGGAGAAAGATTGCGACGAGACGAGATAAAAAGCTTAATCTTACTTTGGTAAGCTCGGAACTGGAAACCCATATTATATCGACCAGCAATAGAACTAAAAGCCCCAGGACAAGTCTTTGGGATTTATTCATCATCGCCGCGAGTTTATGAGGATCCTCCGCCATCCCCTGTTGCCTACGTTGGCGTAATTCCACAGAACAGCTCATCTCGACTCTCTCGGTCTTTTTCCTTTACATTTATATTTACAACATTGCGTAAATACATCTGTCCCTGTAAAGCTATGCAACATTTCAGCATTATGCAGTCTGATGAACGTGGCGTCATTAGAATAGAATTATTAGGAATTGTTAGAAATCAAAAGAGGGAGGTACAACATATCAACAATTGGTTGTACGTCGCTCTCTCTCACTCGTTAGCTGGAGAGCCTTTTGTAATAATTACCAGGTGGAAGAGCGAGAAGCTGAGCCTGCTACGGCGCTATGCGTCCGCTAGAGCTGTGTAAGAATTTAAAATACGAGGACGCGAGCGCGAGCGTTAACGCGACAAAATTCGCATTGACAGGTGTCAAAGAGCGATAAGCGAAACTTGAAATTTTTTTCTCAACGTCAACGTCACCTAACCTAACCGGCTGTTTGCGGCCCCGGCCTCAGCCGTTGATGCCGCAATCGCAATTCCCGCATCACATCGCTCTCTATCTCACTCTCTCTTTTTCGCCAACGAGCTTCGTATCGGTATTTTCGCGATTCGTGCACTGCTCGTGCACCTTCCAAGCCAAGGCAGGGTATCACGATCGTCGCCCGTCGGTCGTGTAACGGAGCCGTCACTGCCGTCAGCCTGTCCAGCCGTCAGCGGTGAGCCGGGTGAGCGGCATCAGCCGCGGCAGATTCGTGCTATCTATCGATATCGCGTTCTATGAACGAAAGACTCGAGGCAAAGCGAACGGCGAGTCGCGGAGCCGTCAGCTGTCAGCTGTCAGCAATGTCAGCAGCGTCAGCTGCTGAGCTGCTGGAGCTGGAGTGCTGGCACCAGACCAGACCAGACCAGACACTGGCACTGGCACTGCTGGGCACTTGGCAGTGGGCTGAGTGGGCTGAGTGGGCTGAGTGGGCTGCTGCCTGCCCTGCCGCGTCGTAGGTCGTATAGGTAGTTCGTAGCGCGCAGTCCACCTACATCTTGGAGCGCTAGCGCTACTGATAACAGGCAATAACAGGTGCGTCAGAGCATTCAGAGCGTTTTATCCAGCGTTATCGCATTTGATAGCACCGCCAATCGCCAACCGCCAACCGCCAACCGCCGTAGTGGCCGTACGGCCGGCCGTAGCAGTTAGCACATGTATATGTATACGTATGTATGTATGTACGTATGTGTACATATATACATACACACATATATACATCAATACATGTGTAACGGCAGTATCCTACTATCCTGTCGAGGCGTGCCTTCTCGCCCTCGCAGTTTTATTTTCAACGCCCCGTTATTTTTATCTTCTAGCGTACGGCTAACGCGGCTAATGCAATTAATGCGGTTATTGCAATTTAACCGCGACGCAACTAAACACAACCGACGCGACGGGTCAGCCTGAAGCCTTCAGCCTTCAGCACTTCAGCCTGAAGCCTGAGGGCCTGAGCCCTGAGCCCTGAGCCCTGAGCCTGCCTAGTGCCTAACTCGGGCACGCTCCGTGCTCCGGCTCGGATAAGATTCAAACAGCGGTAGATTTGGCGCGTGTAACGCTAGTGACATCGTTCGATCTCGTTCGCGATCGACGATCGACGATCGACCCAGAACCCAGATCGACAGTCGAGCCTCGAGCCTCGAGTCGCTAGTCGCTCGAGTCCCTCGATCGTCGATGTAGACTTGTGGACAGTGCGCGAACGCGAAGTGAGCTTACATGGCACAATTTACAATTCGGTTACCATGGCAATCGAATTCGCAATATTCGCATCGAAACGGTTCGTTGCAATTCATAGGGCACAGGGCACAGGGCACAGGGCACGGGACAAGACAAGTTGGAGAAAAAACGAAAACTAGAAAACTCGAAAAATCGTTATTGTTAGCGATCGTTGGTCAAGTGTCAAGTTCCGCAACGATAAAATGGCAAATGACATTCTCAGCAACGGCCGTTTGCAAGAAAATACGGTTGTACAACGAACGAGAAACGACAGAAGCAAACGAGGTATCGTGTATCGAGTATCGAGTATCGTTAGCATCAAGTTATACAAGTACAAGTATATAATTATAAATGTCAAGCAAATGTAATCACCGCTTAATCGATTGATTTCTCATCTCTTCACGCCGCGCGCGCGCGCGCGCGCGTCAGACCTCTTTATCAGAAACCGCGGCCCTTAGGCCCTTGGGCCCTTTATCAAGCGGACCATCCTTTTTCTGTCACTTCTTATCGTTGATTTTGTTGGCCGTAGCACCAGATATACCAGCTATAGAGAGTCGCAATTGGTTGTTGCATCGACATTACACGAGACACGAGTACAGTGCTTGCAAGCTACTCATTGAGCAGGAATTGACGAAATCGAACGGTCACGAATACGCCAATTATTTGAAGGTGAGAGGTGAGAGGTGAAAGGTGAGATTTGAACTCGACTGTGACAGAGAAAGAGAAAGAGAGAGAGAGAGAGAGAAAGAGAAAGAGAGACAGGTCTCCCAAGTCTCTTAAGGCCTTGGCACATAAAAAAACTTAAGCAGTAAAACTTAAGCAGTAGGAAATCAACAGTATGGATTCGCTACCGCTTAGGGCCGTGCCTTAAGTTCTTGACTGTGATTGGCTGATTTGTTTATTGCTAACGTCTTACTGCTTAAGTTTTTCTATGTGCCCGGGCCTTTAGGCTTTGACATGCAGCTTGATACACGCGCGCGCGCACGCGAAAAATGAAACGTAGCACCAACAAGCGTCTCAATATGACTGTTTGCGTTGCGACAAACTGGATAATTTATTCAGCTCTTGAGAATACCGCGTTTGTTTCCTTCTCAACTTTGCGCAAATGGATAACAACAAATATAACAACTGCAAAAACATAAAAATTCCCTGTCGCGTCGCCGCGCCACAGTTCTATCAGATGTAATGTGTAGTACGTAATACGGCTGTTTTATCCTCGTAGGGCTTAATTCTCAGAAAGGAGGGCAAGATTCAAGATTCCCTCGATTGCTTTCAGACCGCGTACAATGTGAATTCGACGAACGTTGACAATGTTAAACAGATAGCGAAATCGCTGTAAGTAATGCCGACGAAAAGAACATTGTTCATAAAGATAAATATGCGACGACCGCGATTATATTAACGTGACAATTTTTAGATTAATAATGGGAAGTCACAAACGCGCGATAGACGCATTTATGGAAGCTGAGAAGATATCTCCTCTACCAGACTGGGAAATATATCATGGCCTTGGCAAGTTATTCATAACTCGTTTTACAACGCGGTAGTTTATTCTACTCTGCGCGGCACATTAGCAAAGTTTTATAAACTTGCGGATGCACGTACCAGAGAGTGCTATTTTGTCGAGAAAGATGCACCTTAGTGTTATCGATGTTTCGCATGTAAATAAGTAACTGTGTATTTTCAATACTTTGAGCACGTCTTGGATATTATACCTGTTGTAGCATTATAGGGTAAACTGCAGTTAAGTAAAATGATGAGAGATATCAGATATGCCCCCTGCTCTCTTTCTTCCGTCCACTCATCTGTCCAATTAAACGGAATTGTCTATTTTGTTTCTCGTTCAGGGGAGACTTACGTGAAATTGGATCAATTACAAGAGGGCAAAAAACATTTCAAAAGATCAACGGAATTAACCAAAAGTGAATTGCCCAATATTGATCTCGCGAGACTCTATCTCTTAGACGATATGATTCCAGAGGCTAGAAACGCTTACACGGCAGCTTTGAAGTAAGTAACGTCATCAGCCACGAATCGCGCGATTTTGGAATATATCGTTTTTATTTCGACACCATTAGAATGCGAGCGAAAATATCAAAAATATCACATTTATTACCATAGTCGTTTTTTTTTTTTTTTTTTTATTACATCTCCAATGTGTTTCCTCAGCTTATAATTTCTCTCGCTCTCTCTCTCTCTCTCTTGATATCTTTCTTATTTTATCGCAAGTATTTTATTCCTTTCGATATCGTTCCCATCGTTTTTAACGCGATAATTAATTTTGGCCGCTTTTTTTTACGCACAGCGGAAATCCTCAGAGCATCGATGCAGCGACAGAACTGGGTCTCTTGTATCTTAGAATTGGAGATATGCAACGGGCATTTCAGCAATTTGGAGCGGCTTTAGCTCATTCGCCTAATTGCGTCAAGGCAATTTTACCTATGGCTTACGTAATGCAAGTGTGTAAATTTATAAAAATGACATCTCGATAATTTCGAATTTTTGCAGCAAGGGAATTCAATCGGTCGATGACTTACTGCACTCATCATATCCGCTCCAATTTATTATTACCAATTATTTTGTGAATTTATTTGTAATCGCTCGACGTAGTTGTTTCGATTTATAAGCACGATCGGCTTTACGAATATCGTTAAGCATTATTCTGCTTTGCCAATGTAAATAATTGTTATTTGCATATTCTATCGCAAAGGCATATTCGTCAGATTGAGATTGGACCTTACCTTTCGTGGAATTTTTTTTCGTTGCTTCGCTGTACTGACAGCGTACGTCATATTTTTCAGAATCATCGAGAGTACGATGTGGCCTTAGCGAAATATAAAGTTGCGGCACAAGCTATTCCAGAGTCTTCAATCCTTTGGAATAACATCGGAATGTGTCTCTATGCAAAACAAAAATATGTTGCGGTGAGCTTATCTCTTTCTATATCCTTATCGCTTTTTCCTCTTTGAAGCACGATAATTCAGTTTATAACAATATAAACATTCTCATTAAGGGAAAAGACAAAACTTTTACAATGTTGTTTGGATAGCATATACCGTATTATACATTATACATATAATATTAACCCTAGAGAGCATATATGAATTTTCTCATACGTGAAAGGCCAAGCGGGGTAATAAATTACCCCAAACTTGTACCGCGTGTATAATGTTTCTATTTGTTGTTAAAAAACTTTGTAATAGATAATTTTGTTTGCTCTTTAATAGGGAAGACGATAGTAGTCATCAGTTTCTGGTAGTAAAAAAAAAAAAAAAAAAAAAAAACAGTAAAAAAATTTCGAAAAACAAACCTTCGCGAAACGAACCTTCCTAAGTCAGGGGCGTAATTTGAATTTCGCGTGGGGTAACGTATTACCCCACATATGCTCTCTATGTAAAGAAACGAGAAATTTTCTTTAGAAATAAAGAAAAGAAAGGGGGAGGGGGAGGGAGGAGAACTTGGATTCGTATATTATTATTATTTTTTTTTTTTACTAGCGAGCTATTATAGTTATTCAGATAAACGGCGTGTAATGCGATAATGTTCTATTTGATCTGGCTCTTACTAAAGAGCTCGTAGTTCAGTGTTCGCACTTGATGAGCAGGCATCGGCGCTTTGATATGGAGTATCCTACCGCATCGTTTTGTACTGCGCTTCGCGTAATACGATTTATCGAATGCAGCATGTTCGGGGAAACGGGATTTGTAATTTATTTATAAAACAATATAGTTGCCGCTCGATGCGTTTGCCTCGTGGAGATTCTGAAACATGAAGAGGAATCCCTTGTGAATATACCGGGAAATGAGATGCAGCAGTATTGCATCGCGAAAGTGGTTTAGATAGCGTCGAGAGTACGTCGAAAGCAATGGGGTATACCGCGGGGTAACAGAGGAATAATTCCACTTGTAGATTCACAAAAACGAGTTTTTATTATTAATACTGCAGAGATGAAAGCAGCATTCTGTACTTCCGTACATTTAGACATTTATTAATATAATACAACAATACGATGATTTTTATCTTTGAATTAAATCCGCGTTGTTGCGTGAATAGGTACTTGGATTCTGGAAGCGATGCAAGCATAATAAGCATAAAGAATTTGAATTATTACCGCGAGGGGATGCAAAACCAAAATATTCTTTTACAATAATTTTCAGGCTATTAGTTCGTTGAAGCGAGCACATTATTTGAGTCCCATGTCTTGCATCCCGTCGTGCAACCTAGGAATCGTTTTTCTCACCACTGGGCAGCCTGCATCGGCCGCGATTTACCTATGCGCTGCAGTCAGCGCTGAACCAAAGAATCCTATGCCGTATATGTTATTAGGCTGTAAGTAGAAAATAAATTTAAGCCTTTGGCGAGTTGTAACTTTATATATAAAGGGCCATCATGCCTCACAATACCAGAAGCTCATATTTTAGCCTTACATATAGCGATTAGCGAAACAAGAATAGGACTTCCAAAAAAGTTTTAAATAAAACATGGGAGTTTTATTATCAACATAATACATTTTCGCTTGAAAACGTAACATTTCTTTTACGTAGGTGTAGGTGTAGGTGTAGGTGTTTATTATAGTAAAAATCTGTATTTTTATCTCAGTGGCTTTAAAACGTTTGGATGATCTGGAAGGTGCCGAAAGATCATTGACGAAAGCACACGCATTAGCTCCTCAGGATCCACTAATACTGATTAATTATGCTGTGATACTCGATGCTCGCGGCAAACAAGCTAATGCCACTGAAATTTTAACAGCGCTCAACGATATTATGGCTGTCGTTGAGGTTGATGCGCAGGTAATTTAAAAATCACGCATTTTACGTCTCGGTGTAGCGTGTATTAATTGTTTATACATTGATATACTGATATTACGACATATATATTTATATATATATACATATATAGATATCGCAAATGGCAAAGAAGCTATCGAAGAGATTGCAACGTGAGAAAACAGAATCGAACACCGGTCAGGAAATGCTAACGGAAGAATATGAAAAACGGCAATTGAGCGCTGACGAAGTTTAAAAGTTTCAAAGTCATTCGTCATGCGAGAGTGACGATTGGTCTCAGATCCGCAGAGATTTTAGGAAAAAGAACCAAAAAGAAATAATCTGTGAAAGTATTATACATTTCTATTAGAGAGTGCATTTTACACATATATGATAAATTAACATATACTGCATTTATTCGCCTGGAAAAAAGATATATATTATATATATGTATACATATATCTAGAATCTAACAGAGGATAAAGTTACAAAATTCGATATGAAGCGGGCGAAGGGGCGGACACGTGTATTGAGATTATTTACCAAGTTTATTGAAATAAAAGAATTTGCATACTATGTAATACGTGCATATACGTGATATACGTATATATTTAATTCCATTAATAACGTTATTAGCAATAACAGCCAAGAATATCCATAATATTAAAAGTAAACGGCATATCTTGACTTTTGTTTAAAGTCTTCTTTAAATGTAAATAGGATAGGTACAAGGTGATGATTTTAACATCTTTTACGAGCCATTTTCAATACCATTTTGTTTATAATGTGTGTAATATTGCAGATATTTTGTGTAATATATATACTTGTGAATATCTTACGTTTTAAACAACATTTTAGAACAATTTCGAGAATATTTCATAAAATTACTTTTGTTAAACAAACTTGCGTAACTTAAACATATGTGCTTTGTATGTCGGTTTGATGCTGGTTCGTCACCGGCCAGTTGTTCATAATTCGGGGTTTGAACAATTGCCCAAAAATCATACGAAATTGCCGCGACATAGAGCAATACAAGATAAAGTTTATGCTGCCATTTAATAACGCTAAAATATCCATCAGCTCTCCGAATTTGTCGTAACAATTGCGAAAGAAGCAATTGCCCAGAGCCGCGGAAAGCAAGCCCAGGATGCCTTGTGGAATCTCCGTCATGAGGAACAGCAACAGTACCACTACAAGCATCCTCGTCGTTCTGTCTGTTTGCTTGTCAAATTTACTTGGCCCCCGCTGGTATCCGTCCTTTGCATTATCAAACGGCCCATTGCAATTCTCGAGATCCGAGATTCCTGACGACGATGAGGTTGGTTTGGTGACCTTTACAGTGCAATAACTGTAGCTCTTTAAAGTCCGTTTCCTACCTTTCGTCCTAAATGAAGAGTGAAATTGGCGAATATCGTAACAGTAGATATATAGACTATAGACACGAGCGTTGCGAATGCAACGTAAACAGCAAGTAAAAGTAAGTCATTTTCAATTTTTCCATCATTTCACTTTACCTGTAAAGGACTTTTATTAGCCAGCAGATGATGACGGTGAGAAGTATGCATGGCAGAAGCTTAACGACTACGCCGAGTATCCAAAAATTTAATTGATATAGGAAGCCCTTATCGGTGGAATAATTGGTGTCTACGTGATACAATACTTCCGTGGTACCGTTCTCGTGAATAGTTTGCGCTTTTATCTGACGCAATAAAATTTAATTTTTATCGTAAACGCAGCAGTGGCCTTTTGGACAAGACATTACTCTGAATCGAATGACACCTACTTACTCCGAATACAAGATAGCTTGGAGCGCAAGTGAGAAACGGAGCGAGACAACTACAGGAAAGAGCGATCGTGCAACGTCTCCCAGTACACCAGGTACGGTTATACCGTGGAAATCTAACACACACACACACACACAAAATCGGGAAATAATCTAATTTTTCTAATCTCTTTGCATCTTTTCGAACAGCTGGTATTACAAGCTCACCTGATAGCGATGTACCTCCATACAGCTAAAGTGAGCGTGAGGGCGATACTGATTGTGTGAAAAAGCTGCGTGAAATGCATATGGAACAGGACGAATACGGCCCATCCATACGGGAATATCCTGCTTTCTGGTAGCACGAGATACTTGTAAATTGCAAAAGGGATGTACTCCAACATCACCAACACATCAGCCATAGCCAACCCCGTCAGAATTCGATTGATGGGCACAGTCTTCATATCTTGCCTCGTGAGTACGATGATATTTAGCATATTGGTGAACGTGCCGAAAGAGCATACGATAAGAGAAGCGTAACCGTGATAAGTTTTGTATTGCGTCGCCAGATCGCGAATCACCCCGTCGCAGTAACAAGAGGATGTCAGCTGTATCGTTTCATTACGGTCGCTTCCATCCCTGGAGACTTGGTCGCTGTCACGGCTCCCAAATCTGTCTTCGTTACGGCCGGTTAGACTGTTAACGTAATCGATATCCTCGTCGGTTATATTCAGCCGACGGAAAAGGTCCGTGTAATTCTGCAAGTGATGCATAATCATTGACATCTTTTCCAGCGGTATCAGATGTACAACGGGGATGTTTTCCGGTATAGTCGCAATTCGATACCGATTGCAAGTGCCCTCATCCATAGGCACAACGATGCGTCGTGACATTCTGTTTCACTTCGCAGCAAGTGCACTCGCACTTATCTTCGAAATGTAGCTGTCGCGGAACGTTCAGGAACGTCATCATTTTATTTCACGACAAGTAATTAGAGACACGTGCGTCTCTAATTCTCTGTTTAATTGTGTCTTATGATCGAAACTAACGAATTGCGATTTGCATCTATCGACTTTTCATATTCACTCATCGGGATTATTATATTAAATACAAAAAGGAAAATGTGCCGTCTACTTGAGATTGATTGCACGTTTATATAGCATTGTTCCATCGGTTCGGAATTTTAATTTAATTTAATTTAATCTAATTAAGACAAGCACGTTATCAGTCCCGTTTTTGCTAACGTTTTGGAACCTTCCTAGCTGCTGGATTGCCTAAGGGAAGTATCCTGTTTTTTTTTCTCGCTTATTGACGAGGAGGAAATCTGCGAAATCTGCGGAAAAACGATATCAATGTGACGCGAGATGTGTGTGTATTTTGTAAATTGATTCGTAGGACGCAAACTACTCAGATTGTCCTACGCACATACACACACGCGCACACGCGCACATTTACACACGTGGCGTTAATCGAATAATTTGTATCGCGGCACTGGGGCATCTGCCCATCCATAATTTACCTTGGCAACAGGTTACCGCAATACAGAACGCACTACCACGAATAGACTCAGCTGGATAGTCGTGCTACTGGCGAAAATTCGCGAGCATCCTTTACTCCCTCTCGGCGCTTTCCTCTTCTAAAAGAGTCTGCGCGCAGGACGTCGATGGTCTATATAATGTCTATATCTATAATGTTGTGTGCGTGAGCACTCGCGTGTGTATGCGAATTGCGATATACAAGTGTGTGCTCGCTTCGAGTCGCGTTTGTTAATCTCGTTATTAAGTGCTAATGGATTAAGGAATAATTAATGTAGACGTAGAATATAATATAATGTAATTTTTCCCCTTTCTTTCACAGTGCTTTGGTGATTTTCCTTGCAATTATTGTCGATTGTAAATCGACATTTGGTTTATATATTTATTTATCTCTTGTCAATAATGCTACAAGTATAAAAAATATTGGTGGCAACGTCAATCAATCTCGCATTATTTCTTCTTTCCTTCGGGACAGAAAGTCGCGAAACCGTGTTTAAATCAGATTGCTTCCAAGTTTATTGCTAATTGTTTGCTATAATAAATCGTGCTTGATTGGCATAAAAAAACCAAAGGAATTGAAAAGGTTGGAAACGATCGCGAGAGAAAGGATGGAAGCGCGAAAAAAAAGGTGAGGAGAGTATCTTTCATCTCCATTTGTAATTCTGCGTTTGGTGTGGAGACTAATAATAATCACTTGAGTTTGCTTATACGAATGTAGATCGTGGATCCCTGGAAAAATCCTGAGAAAGAAGCGAAAGTTGAAAATAGAACGCGATCACTCGACACTATTCGACGACTAACGCGTACATTTGCCGCTTGGTTTTCTAGTATGCAACAATGGTACTTTCAGCCAACCCTTCTCGTAAAAAAATACTATTGTAGATATTGATAATCCTATCAGTAGCATATAAAAGGACGATTGCACGTCAGACAGATTGAACGGCACGAAGCCGTCCATTCCCTTTCCATTTCGAGTTAATTTTTTTTAGCCAGTGACCTCTTTTGAACAATGAAGGTGTGAACGATGTGTTGGCTCCATAACGATGGTAAACCGGCCTGATTCAATTGACTGATCAATGCGTTTATCTTGTCGTTTAAAATGGAATTCTTGGGCAGCAAATACGACAAGTAGAATTTACCTAAGGTACATACATCACATGTACATGTAATATTGACTACGTGCACGTCTATGCATATGTAATGGGTATTCGTTAAATTCTTCATACCTGGACATTCCTCAACAAGATGAAGCAACGGCCCACCGTCCGTATCAATCAATTCCTCGGTGATAATGGGGAAATAACTTTTCCTAGCGAACGCCGAAACGTTACGATAATGAGCCGCGTTGCTTACGGAGTTTGTACCGAATTGCATCTTCTTTCGCAAGCTTTGCATGAGTGACGTCGAATCATCATCGTCGAAGAGATCGGCCAGGCTGGCGGAAGTCAAGGATACCGGCAATCCCGAAGCGTCGAGATCGTGCAGATTATCGATGTCTGGATAATACATGTCGTGCGCGAAACTATTGTACAAAATACCGCCGAAGATGCCAACTAAAGTGACGTTAGCGAGGAGAATGCCTGACAGTAATATCCTTTCCGCGTTTGTGTTTGGCAATTTCTGAGGGCAACCAGCAGTCAGTAGAAACGATCGATAGATCGTTGCGCGGAAACTTTTCTTTCCTGTCCTGAAAGTAAATACTAATGTATTCTATCTTTTCATTGTTCACACAGGTCGCGCAAACAAGTCCCGTCGCGCTAATAACGCACAGAGATGAGTACTGTACCTTCCTGGAGTAAATACTTGCAAAAAGTACCATATTAGATAGGTGAAAACGTGCGACAGCATCGAGCAGATCCAAACCGAGAGCGGAAAGAAGTGATATATTCGGATCCCTTTGGGTATCTTGGTTGCTTTAGGAACCACCACGCATAATCTGTCAAAGTCCACGCACGCGCTAAAGTCTACGTCTTCCTTGGGATTTGGGCTGTATTTCTTTAGGAAGAAAGACACGAAGCAGACGTCCGTTCTACCGTGCACTACGTCGCCTGTGTAAGCTGGCTGTATATTATCGGATATTCAAAAAAGGACGGAATTTCCAAATGTCGTGTTACGTAAAAGTACCTATAGCACCGACGTATGTCCCATTGGGCAATCGATAACCGTATGATTTATCATCCGTCGGGTGTATGTGTTCCACTTTAAAATTCATGTCTCGAGCTATCGTATTTAGCAATATCTCGTCAAATCCCTTGAAGACATCGGCATAATCGGCATAATGTGTATTCGACTCAACTTTTGTCGGTTCTGCTAGTGCAGTTTGACCTTGCTTGAAGTAACCCACTTTTAATTCGTATCCATTCATATTTTTCGTGCGGCGATATATCAAATGCGACAGTACGCTTGACGCTTCTTCCGCCGTTTTTACACTTGTAATTTCGACCTTGCCCCATACTGAAATCAAGCAGATTTGCCAAGTATTTGTCTTTACCTCTTTATACACATATGCAGAAAATACGGATAGGAAATAATGTCAAATAATATAATTTTGCATCGAACAATTTCATTCAACAATTCGTTATCGATAATCCAAATTACTAGATTTTACTGATTTTACTAGATGCTAGAATCTATACGAACCAGAATCATTGACTTTGACGAACGGATTGTAAGTGCGAACAATTCGATTAATTCGAACGGTATCGTTTACGAGGGTCGCCTCGGAGACAAAAATCTTTTGCACCTTACGTTTGGACCACAACGTCTTCAAGATATTACCGATTCTCGAGTTGGACTCGTCCGACGGACGTTCCTGTTCCTCTGGGAAACGTGTGATCAGCACGATAAATCGATCATATGAATTCCATTCGTCGAATGTCGTATCACCTCTCGCAATCTGATCGAAGGAATGTATGTCTTTCGCGAGAATTACGTGCACGTTCCATGTGTTTCCATCAAAGGTTTTATCGCTTCGTATCCGAATCTTGCCAGCCGCCGACGGAATTACTCGAGAAGGAAGCGCGTCCCGCTTGGACCCGCTTGTAACCTGCCAGATCGATGGCCGTTTCACGAACCTGCGAGCCATGTCGTTGTTACTCACGAAAGATGCAAGACTTGACGCGTCGTCAAGCGCATGAATCCTTGATACGATCGTTGTCTCGCACTTGCGCGCGATATCGTACACGAAAGCCTGGAAACATCGCTCGAGAACGATAGAGCTCCTACCACTCTCGAGCACATTGTGCAAATTCACGGTTTTAATATCTTCCATGGAGCAAACGACGTTGCTCCAAAATTCTATAGCGTTGTGCCATCGCTGGCAATCGCTGGTCGATACTGTACGTGTACGCAGAAGAGCAAATAATGCCACGAGAGCAACGAGAGGATGAATCATCTGCGGATGAAGAGTCGATTATGAATTTGATGCGTGACGAGAGAGAATTTTGTCAATTCTTTTTTATCGTATAATGAAAGAGATATGTCATGTTCAACGTACCATGTTTGCGAATCTCAAGGGACGAATCACAAGCGCGCTTCCTTATTTATGCGCGATTTAACACTGACGTTGGATCACTTCAAGTTTTTCCTCCTACAAATATTCCCATATGCGTTATATACAGTCAAATCGTACATTACTCACCCTTATCGTTTCCCTCTCACTCTTATTGACTCTTTTTCCCCATTTCTCCCCCGACTATCTCGTGTCACATCACTTTGGACACGTCTATCTTCGATCGTGTTCGCTCGAGGGTTTAACTTGTAATTGTAAGCTTACAAGAGTAGCATGAATACATTGCGCTCTCTTCGCGAGATAGGTTCGTCAGGATAAGGCTCGTAATCAATGTAAAAAAAAAATAATAGTAATAATAATAAAGCCTACCGCTTATTATTTCTCCGCTTACTTGTTATTTCTCCGATTTGTACAACGTTTCAAGAGACTCGTAATAGACTCTTAATCACACTTTTTTTCTTTTTGCGTTGTGACTCATATTTGAGATTTTTCTGCAAACTTATATTCCAACAGAATTGGCAGAATTCTGCAGAAATTAGCGCTGCCGAAGTTAAAGTGATGAATGTCATATACACAATATAAAAAGATACACATGTTTCACCCGATATGATAAGCCCCGGATAACGATATTAAGTTGCAAGCAACACTTTGTCCTTATTGCAAGGCGTATTCGCGATCGTAGTTGCCCTAATTCTCCTCATTTCTTTTCATTTTCAGTCGGTTCTATAATTCTCTTGAGATAGCAATAGGTCAATAGGAATTATAGGAAAAATAGAAGAGAGGCAATAGATGAATGCTTTTGTTCGCAACGGAAACTGGCATTTGCACTGGTATTTGCACGCGTGTGAGAATCATTGCGTCGTATAACTAAGCTTTTAACTTAATGACGCACGTCGGGAACTTGACGTTTGCTTGAAGGGAAGTAAACGTTCGTTCAATTTACCCGACAGGTAAACATTGGGAACTGAGAGAAAAGGAATGAGACGGTAACGACGACGTTTTTAGTAGAGGATAAATGCTAAGCGGGTTGCGCAAGTGTAACATAGTAGTTGCGCGCGTGGACTGGCTCGTTCTCTCGGTCGCGCTTATTCTTCATCATCGCTCCATACTTTCATCAGCGTTGTTATACATATACCTACATTTCTCTCGTTTTAAATTGTTCCATGGCATATCGTCTATTCTATCTCTAAAATAAACTCACTTCCGAACCATGCTGCAATGGCAAAATAATAATGACATTACTTGATTATTTTGCCGAGGAAGAGCAAATATACATTCGCTGTCGATTTCAGTAATCGAGAAGCTCTCGCTAGAACGCAAAAGATTTCTACTTGGATGGATGTCCATCTAATACCTTTTACTGTGGTGCTTGGCAGACAACGTGCTTTCTAATGTGCGAAAGCAGGAAGAAGAACGGAGTGCATTACGTAGATAAATTACGAGTTTCCTGGAAGGAATTCCATCGACCATTGATCGATCATCATTTCGCGACGATGATAAATTTGACTTTAACGCAGCGAACAATTTACGATTTGAGGCTCCTGCCTCAATTTCACGCGACCATCGCGAAACATTAAATACTAATCGCGACAATTGATGGACGTACGTGGCATTTACTACGTACGTATACGTATAAAATCGTCAAAATGCAATAAAATACTACTTGGAGCGAATACTAACGACGCTAACGACGCTAACAACGTTCTTGTGTCGCGATTAATCCTCGGTGTTTTTTATCTAGGCATCACGTCCATGATTTCCATCTACTGTAGCGCGCGACGCGCTGACCTGTATCTATATAAAACTCACGCCTTACTTTCTGACGTTTGTCACTGTTGGTGGTAGCGGATCCTGCAGAACCGCGTCGATACAGTTCGAGACCTTTGTGAAAGACCTTTGAGCTTTCGCACCAGTCACAATGTCACCGATGACAATTGTATCGTTTTATTTATTGATGTTGTTGTCAACGTTGTCAACGTTGTCAACGTTGTCAACGTTAGCAGCGAGGAAGACTACAGTAGACAAAGCGTACAAGATGATGGTAAAAAACTACATACCGAGATCGGCGGAAAGTGAAAATTTGAAAATTATTTTGAATTACGTTCGAGGCATGCAAAAATTCTATCCATCGACATTTTCTCTCGTTTCTTCCGACGGCCGGTCCAGCTTCGTAGATCTTTTATCGAGATACGTGGCGAGCGAGTCTATCGTTAGCTACAAAATCACGACAAACGACTTTTCACGGAAGTATACGTGGCAGAGTCGCATTGATCTTACATGGATCTTGATCGTCGACGATGGGATGAATATTTTGAATTCTTTGGTGCACGAGCAAAGCCATATCTGGAAGGCTACCAATCAATACCTAATAATCGTCACCACTGCGACGAGCACAACTGATGTGCCGGGGGAGATTTTTCAGGCAGTTTGGAAAACTTACGGCGTCTATAGGATCGTCGTTATTTCGATAGAAGATGACTTTCGATGTCTGAGCAGGTATCTGCCGTTCGAGAAGAATCGGCGAAACGGCGAATACGGCGTCGTACGTAAGGTCTGTCTAACGGACCGGGAAGATAACGTCGAGCTGTACGCCAACTTTGAAAACTTGAATGGATATCCTATACGCGTGGTCGTGTTCCCGTCTCTGATGATGGAAGTTGCGTTCGACCAAGATGAGCGGACGAGTCCCAAGTTGAGCGGACTGGACGCGAAGGCGATGCTGCTGTTGGAGCGAGCGATGGGAGCTCGGTTTCGCATCAACGTCTTTCGTATCAAAGTCAACTCCACTTCCACTAACGGGGAGGATTGCGCGGATCCGTTTCATCGTACTCTTCAATACATCGAGACTGGCGAGTCGGAGATAATCATCACCAGTTTCTTCGTTCAGCAGTATCGAAGATACAAGTACGAGTATCGAAGGTACGAGTTTACAGTTGGCATTTACGAGGACAAGCTGTGCCTGATCGCGCCGACGGCCGGTTTCGTGCCGAAATCGTACATGCCAATAATGTCATTCGCGCCTGATCTGTGGGTGGCTCTCGCGATGTACAACGTTCTCGTCTCCGTCCTGTGGTACCTCGTCAAATACTACAGCGTGTCGTTTCGTCGACGCCGAGAGGCCGTTCTCCTTCCCCTGGCGCGAAGCCCGACACCCTCTTTTGCGGTCATTCTTTCACGCGGTCACTCTTTCACGCGATCAAACTCGAGTTTAGCGCCGCCGAGAATACCGCCTTACGTTTCGTCGTGCTTCGATCTCGTCGAAACTTCATGTTACCCGTTGAAGGAGAATGAGAGCGGTGGGACGACCGCTCAGAGGGCCTTCTTGATCGGCACGCTTTTCTTCGGGCTCATCATCACCGGCCTCTATCAAAGTTGCCTCATGTCCAGCTTGAGCGAGCCCTTTCATTATCCCGAACTGAATACTTTGGAGGATGTCGCTTCCACGAATCTCACCATCATCACCAAGTACTACAACCTGAAGGAGAACACGTTCGCGGGGAATACCACTCTGGATAACAAGTTGCGGAGTAAGACCAAGGTGTTGGTCTCGAAAGAGCGTACCTACGACGTCGTGGCCTTTGGTAGGAGGACGATCGCCATCAGTCGTTACGCGTCGATCAAGCTGAGCGACATGTCCAGGTACTACGATGTGGACGGCAACGAGCTGCTGCACATAATCGAGGAATACCCGACCACTTACCTGTTGTCCTACGTAATGAGGCTCCACTCGCCATATCGGGAGAGAATCAACGGATTACTGTTACGGATGCAGCAGGCGGGTCTAGTTCATTTGTGGTACGAGCGCATGGCTTATCCGTCGTACGTGGCCGAGCAGAGAAGAAGGGTGGACAAGAGCGAGAGGAAGATTAAACTCACCATTGAGCACTACTCTCTCACTTTCGTCGGGCTTGTCGTCGGTTTACTCTCTTGCACAGTCGTGTTTCTCGCGGAACTGTATTTCGCCAAGATATCGCCTCATCAGTCGTCGTAGATATTCGCGCGCGCTGTGTTTCTTCCTCCTAATAAATTATCCTCGCCATTCCTCGCGTTTCCTCATGCTGGTATTACTGATGGTGCACCAAGCCTATACCTAGCTATATAAACTTGTGTGTCAGTGATTATTTAAATTTATTCAAGTACAATTTGAAATTTAATTCTCATCTTAATTAGAGAATTTATATCTTGTATGATTGTCTCGACATATACGTATGTGTGTGTGTACACACACACGTTCTATTTCTTGCGTGACAAGAACAACCCCGCAGACTTGGCCGCGATGACTCGATCAGCACCTGTTTCATTCGCAGCGTTCTCGAGTTTGATTAATCGGGAGCGTAATACGGAATACGGGCTTTGTCTCCCTCACTATCGATCGCGAAAAAAGTTCTTTATTCGCGGTGTAATTATTTGAGATAACGACGTCTAACGGCGCTAACGAGTTGGCGCTAAAGCAATATTCTAGAGAGAAACGGAGTTTATTTTAAGAATCTACGAAAATACGCACATACGCGCCTGCATGTCCTTCTCTCTCCCTCCCCCCCCCTCTCCCTCTCTCTCTCTCTCTCTCTCGAAGAAGAAGAAGAAGAAGAAGAAGAAGAGGCTCAGTCGTGGGTCGTTGTTCGACTTTATAGAGTCATGGCTTCTCGAAGATACGCGCTATTGGCAGCGATCCTAATCACTGTTTTTTTAGGTACGTATGCAAATTGTACCATGTTTGATCGCATCGATATTAAATTACAAGATCTATGTAAATATATTTGATATATTTTCATAGACGTATCATCAATCGTCGCCACTGCCGCTGCTGTCGCATGGAATCCAAAAATATCTAGGTGATTACTGTTATTTTTTATGTGTTGGCTTTTACACAAATATGTCATCTTTAGGCCCCTATTTTGACACAATTACAGTCGTTGAATTATCACGTGAAAAGTGAAAAATCATGTAAATTTTTTCCTCGCATACGTCGAAATAAATTAGTTTTTCTAGTATACTACCGCAGTGTTACTCGCGCGTTTGATTAACGTACATTACTTACATTGATAATATATATCGAAAATTTCTCTTTTTCATTATCTCGCTATGTCGCGGTAAACGCATCTATTGTCCAATCAGGTTCTATATAGTCATAAGAGGTCCGGAACATGATTTATATACAACTGTTGCAAGATTTACACAACTATAACTGAGTAGTAATTATATAAGTACTTGATTATTCGCGTCGAAAAGACGGTCTTGAAAATATTTTACCGGTTCATCACACACACATATATATACACACACACACACACACACACACACACACACACATGTGTGTGCATGGGGGATGTGCAAACAGATAAACTTGATTCGATGTATTTATTATATCGCGAGCAAAATAATTAACGAATCTCATACTTCGCAACTGTAACGTACGTCTCGTAACTTAAGATAGCTGCAATGAGTCTCTCGAACGACAGAAGCCTCTTGAAAATTAAGTGTGAATCGCTAATGGCATAGATCACTGTCGACTATAGTTCTTTAACGCGTTGCATTCAACTATAGGTACATGGGTAGTTACAACTTGGACAAGGGACCGGTGTTGTACGAGGCGTACTATCCGGGCTCTCGCGACGCTCATCAGGAGAGACGCTACTTTGGCCGCAATACAGTGTTGGAGACGAGTTTTCAAGTGCCCTTGGAGCGCTTCGCGTACTCGGCCGAGAGAGAGAGAACCGCGGATCATCCTATTTCGATTAATGAATCGTTCGTCGTTGTGGATAACGAGGAGACATTACCGAGAGAACAACGGAAAGCGCGAGTGTCTCGACGCAATTACGATGCAATTACGACGAGTCAACTCGCGCCTTTCTCCAATAAACGTTCAACAATTTTCGACGATGATGAAAATTCGCAAGTTGCGAATATCGAGGAAATTTCCAAGCTCGTTAAAAGAGCGATTTCCCGTGATCTAGAGAATTGGAACGCTCTTGAAGGCTATCTCGATCGCACCATCCATCAAGATCGGTCCCAGCTGGGGATGCATTCTAGAGAAATCCACAAAAATAGAGAAGGCGATAGTTACGTAAGTAAATTGTTTCCAGGAAATCGTGGACCTAAAGATTTGTCGAAACGGCCGACGATTTTTCAGGCGTCGCCGTCGTTGCCTAGAAAATTGGACGCGCGTGATGAAAAACAGGGACCTATATATTTCGAGGGGGTCGATGCGAATGAAAATACAATGACGAGCGAAATGAGAGTAAGCGGTACGCAAGCTGTTGATACATCACCGCCAATCGATGTCATCTCCGATTCGTCATATCCGGAAAACATTTTTCAACCGCGGCCTCAACTGATCAAGTATATGTTTTTCAAGAGACCGGGACCTCCCCGGATCGACAAACAAAATGAGAAGGCGATCGACGAATCTACACCACGGACTTCCGGCGACAATCTCATGCGTGAAGAAATCATCGACAACAACGGCAGACGAGTGGAAGAAAATGTCAAAGTGACGTCTATCGAAATAAGCGAATTGCCGCGACACAAAACGCGTCATCATCACGGTGAATGGCCTAAACGAGATGACTCCATTCGTCGTCATCACTCGCGACCCGCTTACCCGACTGTCTCATAGAAACAAAACGTACGTAATTGTAATCATTAGATTTATACGCTATCTCTATATTATTAAGTAAAATATAATCTATCTATATCATTAAGTATATACTGACAAATTGTACCATCTCAAACTATTTATTGCGAATATACCATTGAATACACATGCAACAATCATATATTCTTCATAGCGTACTTGTTATAAAATATTTTCTGTGACTTATATATATATATATATACACACACACACACACATACACACGAGGTGTATTAGTTATATAACAGTTAATTCTATGTAACAGGAAACTTTCTTCGTCAGATTATTAGTGCAATTTGGCCTAACGATTCGATCGACATTTTTCTACGTTATATATATAATCATGCGAACTCGACAAATACATCTTATATATAATCTTATCAATTTTTAATCAAACTACAAATAATTACAAGCTTCGGATTGTACGCACAGAGTGAAACAAGCGTGGATGTAGTACTAATTTAGGAAATGTTTCTTTGCACACAATCCTAATAATCCCTTATGAATCATGGAGACGTTATAGGAATGTTTACATAATTCTTTCTACGATCTTAATCCCAAGTACCTGGGATGCTCGTATGAAATCTGATGTATCGTGATGTAAACCAGAAGTAACTATATTCCGACGTTTCTACGTCAATCATGAAGATAAGTACAAGGATGAAACCGCGAGTACTTTACAGATAGCCTACTCTACTGGAACACAACCTCTTTTGGTGAATAGTCTCAGTCAGCTACATCTACGATTTTATGTTTATTTCTTTGAATTACTTCTTGAACATTAAGCTAAAATCCTTATCTTAGCGAACAAAAGATCTCTCCCTATCCCTATAAAAAAGTGGATCCTTCATTTAGTAGTAAAAAAATCAGCTGACACGTTCAGCGCTAAGAATAAAAATATTTCTTTTACCATTTGCTTGTCTTAAAACCACCAGACTTAATATGCAACTATTGCAATGATTGTTACTACAAGACTGACGATTTCTAACGATTAAAAATATAGCAAATATATAGATTTGCGAGAATGTAAAGATATAGCTACATGGATTCGCATTAGCTTCAACTTGCAAAGTATGTATATATGCGTACACCACTCAGTTATGTGTCGATCAGATATATCTGAAATAATAGTTTGCAAACGTTTCGTCAGAAATATTTCGTTATTCGTGTCCAAACATATATATATATCCAAGGATATATCCAAGATCCAAGGAACCGTTAGCTTTCGATGCTGGACTAGCTTGTTGTCCCGTCTAAAAAATATTTTCTGATACAATACATGTTATATCTCTAGCCTATAAAATATTAATAGATAGGTATGTATATATATATATATATATATATATATATATATATATATATATATATATATAATTTCTATATATCTTGAATCTTATATCAATGCACTCCTAATCACAATAGGTCTCTTTTCTGTTGCTGCACTGCTCAACTAGTGCACACTGGTGCAGTAAGTTGGAATATTCCAACTTATTGCATCAGTGTGCACTAGTTGAGCAGTGTAGCAACAGAAAACAGACCTAATGTCTTAATGTCATAAGGATATATTTATCGCTATCGCGACAGAAAGATTAGCGTCGAAAGAAACGAAAGACACTTGATTCACCTGTACTGCAACGCAGATTATAATTGGCCAATATAAAGTTGCGCAAAATCTCATACGTTTTTTCCAATTCGTCATTTTCTATGACAACGTCAAAGTTACCCGGTGTTTCACCTACAAACAAGTGTACGTGTTGTATGTACAAGTATTAGACACGCAAGATAAAGCATGAGCTTTAAGCATAATTTTCTTGTAGTATTAATTGCGAATTAATGTGTAGAGCGTACCGTATTCTAGCTCAGATCTGGCAATCGATAATCTGCGCTCCAAGGATTCTTCAGTTTCTGTATTTCTAGCCTTTAATCGTCGCTCCAATTCCTCAATGGACGGTGGTTTTACGAATACGTAAAAGGGATTGAGATCGGTGCGTTTGATTTGTTTCACACCTTGTATATCGATATCTAATACGCATACCTTTCCTAAACGCTGCACCTCCTCGACCGCTCGTTTGCTACAATGGCACTTGGATCGTATCATTTTCCACATATTTATCTAGGCAGTACCTACTTGCACTACATCTCTATGTTTACCTCGTCCCATATAGATTTCCGCTAAATGTAGCAGTTTCAATAAACTCGCCATTTTTAATTTGTTGTTGCATTTTTTCTTTGTCTGTGAAATGATAGTGAGTCCCATCCTCTTCGCCAGGCCGTGGCATTCTAGTCGTATGGGATACTGAAAATTTGAAGGTCTCGGGAAATTCGTCAAACAATCGTTTTATCAAGGTACTCTTGCCAGTGCCGGAGGGGCCACAGAGCACCAACGGACGTGGTCCTTTATGAATCATATTGGAATAGCCTGAAAACATACAAGTTTTCCTTCTTTTCAATTCTGTCCCGTCCTCTCCCGTGCATCTCTTCTCAACTCAAACGTGGTTAAGTTACTCTCAAACGTGTGATATTTATTCAGATTCAGCCTGATCTGATTTTGTCAAATTTGTCAGATTATTAAATTATCCTTATTAATCTTGTGTTATAGTATAATTGTAACACACCTAACCATAAGCAAGTGGATTCTGCATACCTATCTTTAATATCTTTATTGTCCTAAACCATTGTATGGGCATAGCGATTAAAAGGACGCTGGGAGGGGCCGCTTACGGCAAAATTCTGATTCTGTGTAATTCAATCATACAAGAATCAAGTGAGAATACAACGAAGAACATTAATAGCCTATATTAATTGTAGATGGAAAAAAAAAACATGACGATCTCACTACAGTGAGATTATCTCGAAATATCAAGATAAATCTATACGCGTTATATACCGATCGATCGAACGTCAAAACATTCCAAGTACTTGAAAAGCTGAGCTAGATAATTATAAATTGCACATTTAGAATAAGCATCACCTTTATACTTAATTCCAGGTAAAATTCAGGTAAAATAACGCAATTTATAATACAAAATAACGCAATTTTGCGAGCTTTGCAAATTTGTAGCGAACGTACGGCAACACGGTTTTTAAACGATTGAATAAAATAAGCGTATCTAATGATGTTTGTCGACATGGCGTAAAATTTAAGTTCGTTATAGGGTTAGGTATGTATGTACACACGAGTAATCAGATTGTCTTAAAAATTGTCGATCGCATCGATATTCTAATAGGTGATTCAACGCTTCGAAAACAATTGTCATTACCTTAATCTTTCTGCACAGCAACAAACTGTTGCAGCTGCGACAAGATACTAAAGCCGGACAAGCGATATACGATGAAAATTCAGCTGTCTAACGTCTAACCACGTCTAACCAAACAATACTCGCGCTAATACTAAAAGCAGAGAGAGACCCGAGAGCTGCTGAGAGCGGCCATCCCGCATGGTCCCGCAATCCATGAATCCATCCTGTATTTCTGTATTCAGTATTCTGTGCGTCTGCGTCTGTGCCGCATTCAGCCGCAATCAGCCGCAATCGGCAATCCCGCAACCCGTGAACCCGCTCGATGCTCACAGAGTCCCTAGAATGGCTAGAATACGGAGCCTGGCACACAAAACTCGCGTAAGTAGTTGCGGGGTGCCTCGAGTTTTTCTACAGTCTACTGGACTAGCCAATCAGATATTCTTATTTTAAATCAGTCAATTGAGCCCTAACTCCATTGGGCGCGTTCAGCGGAACACACCGCTCACAATCAGTAGCAATCGCACATGATTGGCTCTTACTTTTAGACCCAACAAATCAACGTAGCGTGTTGATAAGACGACACTCTTAGATACACGGCCATTTTGTGTTCTGCCAGAATCTGTATTTCAGGGACTCTAGTCTCTAGTCGAAAACGCGTCTCAACTGGGCAATCTTATATGAAACTTTTCACTTTTCACGTTTCCGCCCAAGAGGAAAAGTTACATGATCGCTGCCCTGGCCATGGCCAGCCAGAGTGGTCAGTCCTCAGAAACCGCAAAGTCGCAAAGTGCAAACTCTTGTGGGATGGCCGCTGGGCCGCTCTCACTGCTCTCAGGGTTTCTCTCCTCGATATAAGAATAATCTATACAATCATTAATTTATTTAACAAATTATCAACCAAGTATTACACAGCAAAATAATGATTACATATAATTTTATTCCGTTTTGCAGTTACCATGCTACAACCATCATATTTCTTCTAGAACTCAAATTCGCGCAAACATCGAGATCTTTACAAGTGTTGCAAAATTACAAACCACGAGTTTAGGCGGAAATATAAGACACTTATCCGGCATAGGTTGAGTCAAAAAATTAATTTGACTAATCCAACTACGTTGCACAGATGAAATTTTACAAGTAATGTATCGAGAAATACTTGGATTATTAAATCACTATTGATTAGTTCAACACAATTATTCCAGGCACCATCTTTTTCCACTTTCCTGATTCTTTTCTATGAGATAAAACAATCGAGTGTAAAAAAAAACAATTTAAAAAGTAACTAAACTGCTCATTTCGACTTTTACTGAAATCTCTTTTGCTGCACTGTTATGGAGTCATGGGTAACTTGTAATGGGTATTTGGTAACGCGTGACATAGGTAACATGGGCCATAGCACATACGTCCATGTGCTTAGGCTTAGGTATGTATGTGCGTGCGTATAGGTATGTATGTACATATTGAATTAACGCAATTAACTCTATAAATAAATATCACATTCGGCTCACTCTCATAAACGTTCCATTATATACTTTCCACGATGATATTAACGTCATTTACAATATGGGCACTTTAAACTACTTTTGCTTGTACTTTGAAATATGATTTTGTTATCCTAAGTATTTCCATTTTGAGATAAAAGTAAAAGCTGTATGTACAAGAGATATTAAAGTTAAACTTGAGTAAGACCACTGGATTTGCCTTGTGTTCTACGACGTGCCAATTCGGACATAACCACGGGACCGATATGCGGTGATCTCGGATTACTCGCTATTACTCTATACGTCTCTGCGACTGCCATCTGAAATTCGGTGATCCACTGTGAGATCTCTTGCTGATAAACTTGGTATTAATACATATAGAGAGGGAATAGTGATGAAGCGTATTTCCAAATAGATGCTAGATGCATTTGTCATTAACGATGACCTAGTCATCGTTGCATCTAGTCTGGAGAGTTAACAAAATGTTCGCGGAACTGAGGTGGCTCGCACTTTTATATATTTTACATATTTCGATAGTAATACATACCTTCAGGCTATGTGGATCTTTAATAACATCCGGCAATACTTTTGGAGGGATACGATGTCGATTTACAATCCATGGATGCTTTAAAATCATAGCCGCCGTAGGTCTCCGAGTGGGATCTACGTGCAACATCCTCTTAACCAATTCCTTAGCTTCGTTGGAAATATGACACCATATCCCACTTTCCACATCTATATATCCTGAACCAATACGACCCAATATATCACTCGCGCTATCTCCTGGGCTGTTACGGAAAGGCGTGTACCTGTGTATCGCACGACAACATCAGATCAGATCAGTTCAAATCAAATCAAATCAATTCCAATTGTGTTGTAAACGCATATGATAAATTATAGTGGCATTTCAAAGTTTCCGGTACCCAACTAGCATGATGTACAATAAAACTCCGAGTGACCAAATGTCACACGCTGCGTCATATCCTTGTCGTTTCAGCACTTCGGGCGCCACGAAATTGGCTGTGTAACAGGGCGTCATTAGCAAACCATTCTCCGCTCGTAATTGTGTCGCAAAACCAAGATCACATATACAAAGTGTCGTTGGGTCACCGCCAGGTCTCGTATACAGAATGTTTGATGGCTTCAAGTCTCTATGAACGACCTATTTTTTTTTTCTTTTTTTAAGCAACAGTTCACCGTTTCGTACAAATTTAAATACATTATGTATAAACATGCATGTTTGTTACATTGTACGCTTAAAGACTCTCATCACACTTACTCCGTTCTCGTGGAGATAATGTACCACACTTGTAACAGTGTAAATGACCTCGGCAGCTTCCCTTTCGGTAAAATTTCGCCTCTGTAGTAAACGATCGAGAAGCTCACCACCGCGCAAAAGTTCCAATACGAGATACACTCGTTTATCGTCTTCGTGAACCGCTCTCAACGTTACAATGTGGGGATGCCTACCGTATCGCAACAGAATTTCTATTTCCTCCGTCGGATCTCGTTTCAATTTCTCAATCACCTATTTTATTCAGTTATTTAGCTACCTCTCTCTCTCTCTTCCTCTCTCTCTACCTCTCTACCTCTTACGTACATCGCATTAAAGATACACCTTAAATTAAAGTCACCTTTTATACAGGACATTACCTTTACAGCGTACTCCATCTTGGATGCTATATGAATAGCCAAATATACCACACTGTAGCTTCCTCTGCCAATTTCGTGTTTAAATTCATACTCGTCAGTTATGGAAACAGGATTAACATAGGTTGGAAAAATGGCGCTAATATTATCATAGTTTCGATATTCGGGTGACATAACGTGATCCGCATCCGCGAGCAAACACGGTGCGACAAAACTGAATCCGCGAAATAATTCGTGAGCGTTTGCGCTAGGTGGTACTCCGGGAGAATCTGAAAAGATGCCAGAGATTTAATGAAGATATTAGCACGCGAGAAAGTAATTATTATTAATTTGAATCTACTCCACTGTTCTTCCACTTTTTTGTTTTTTGTAAATAAGAGTCACCTTTAGGTGTTTTACAGGTGAATTCATTATCAAAGTAAAACGCATCGTCTTCTCTAACAGCTGGTTTAAACGGCGGTCTTATTTCCTTTTTATAAAGAGCGTCCCAGTCGATGGTAGCAAAGAAAATATGGCTTTTAATTTCTTCCACTCCACCTAAGAAATAAAAGGATTTACATAAAGGGACTATCATACGTGTATGACAGCGGATTTGCTTCACTCAAAGCTTCATTATTTTTTCAAAGCACGTGAACGTGATGCTGAGATAACGCAAGGTTTTCCCTCCTCCCCTCTCCATCCGGTCCTTTTTTTACATTACCAGATCCAAGACGATTCGCTGGATTTCTCTTGAACAATACTCTCAAAAGTGCTTGTGCTTCCGACGAAAGATTGTGCGGCATTCCGAGTTTAGCTTTCAAGATTTGCGTCATCGTTTCTTTACGATTTGCACCTTGGAACGGGAGAGCGCCTGTTAGCATTTCAAACTGGAAAAAAAAGAAACACGAAAAAGTGTCTCGTAATGCTTTTTGACACTCCTTTTACATCCTTTTACACAGTACACGATTTCATCGATCACACCGATCATCCACATGTGCTATATAAAATATTTCAATTCTAACCATTAAGACACCAAAACTCCACCAATCCGCTGTAAAAGTATGTCCTTTTCTGTTGACAATTTCCGGTGCCATGTATTCGACAGTGCCACAAAACGAATACGCTTTCGAATCGTCTAAAGGTTGCTTGCTTAAGCCAAAATCCGTTAAAGATATATGGCCTTCTGTGTCTAACAAAATGCTACCGCGTAAAAGAAGAAGAGATTAATCGAACATTTTAATAGCAGATTCCTATGAAATATACATATGGTACAATGGTAGTAATGTAATGTAATGTAATGTAATGTAATGTAATGTGTAAACAATACCAACTTTTCGGGCTTCAAATCCCGATAAATAATTCCGAGTTTATGTATATGATCCAATGCGAGTGCTAGTTCAGCCAAATAAAACTTTACGTCATCTTCCGTAAACATTACCTGAAACGTTAATTATACTGATGTAATATTACAAATATGTATTTCGGCTTATTGAAACGCGACGTGCATTTTCTTGCGAGATAAAAGATCGTCCTCTTAAACAATATTTGTTTGCGTTCTCTTATTAATTAGAGAACGCAAGCCTGCGTTGGAAAGTGTAGGCACGACGATAGACTACGACGATACATCTGCTGATTTTCAAGTAACAATCACCTCTTTAGACAATCTGGAAAAGAGATCGCCACCTCTTAGAAAGTCTAGAATTAGGTAAAGTTTCCCTTCGGTTTGAAACGCATAATGCAGTCGGACGATGAACGGATGTTCCACATCTACCAATATGTTTCTCTCCATTTTGGTTCTGACTCTGTCGCGAACTAAAGAGAAGTGGATATAATGAAATAATTACAATAAAATCTGAGACCGTTCTGAGGGGAAACGCTCGCTAATCGCTTTAATCGCTCGGTACTCAATTTCCAGGCCACGTACCTTTTAAGGTCGCCTTCTTCAAGACTTTCATAGCGTACAGAGTCCCACTATCTTTCCCAACGACTTTTCTTACTAAAAATACCTGTAAAAATATCAAAGAAGCAAAATAAAATTATATATATTATATACATGCGGTATGCTGTATAAAATGTTAAAACAAGTAATATTTATATACTACTTGTATGTGCACTTGTGGCGCACGCATACACGCACACCCCCCCGTGCTCCCTATTCTTACCTTGCCAAAGGATCCTTGGCCAAGGACCTTTAACAATTCAAAGTGAGAAGGTTCGGCTTTCTCGTAACCATCCCTCGCCATATCACGTACCTCGATCTCGTGAGATTCCGAGCAACCGTTTGATCTTTCAATTAAATTTCCTTGAGTAATCATTGTTTCTTCCTGATTTTCAGCCGGAAGAATTTCTGTACTTTGCTAAACATATGCAAAAGAAAAAATTGAACGGAAAATGAAGAAATATTTTCCGATCTTGAATCCATTGGGACAAGTATATTTCTGAAGAGGCGGCAAATTCCTTCATTTGGAATTGGCTGTCTCGAAGAAAATCCCAAGAGTATTGAGAGCAATACTCGAGAATACCTACTGTTTTCAATTCAGAGAGAAATTAAGAGTTTTACCTTCTCATCCGTACGATGCTCAGTCCAAGGAGCCGTTAGAGTGGCCAACGGCATTATATCTAAAGTTTTGTCTATTTTCGGAATTGCAAACGTTTTCGCGAAGCACTTTTGTTATTTTATTAAATGGTTACCAACACGTATGTACATACATACGAGCATTTATTCGCAAAAAGCAACTTTACTGTAGTTGAGTTTGATCAACAACGAACCAAAACAGCGAAGATTCACAGAGATCAACCATATATTAACCAATCTTAACCATTACTGACTACTGACAGTACTGACCAGACCTGAGATGAGACCACTACTATCGATATATACATATGTAAGTTATATACCGTTACCGTGTCGGATTATATTTATATATAACACTTGCGCGCGCGCGGTATGTATGTATGTACATACATACTACATACATAGCAGTAAACGTAAGCAATTTTTGGATCGATGACTATAGTTCCTATATATATATATATATGACTATAGCAGAGAGAAGGATCCTTCTCTCTGACTATAGTCGCAACATGAGTCCAAAGTAGACAATTTTCAAATCCTCTATATAAACTTCCAGAGATATTTTTAATGACTCTCTTTTTTAGACAGAGTCAGATAGATTATCACTTGGATAATTATTAATTAATAGTTTGATAAGTCGAATGTATAAAAAAGTGATAGAGAAGTGTTTAAGGGCTGGGTTTATCTAGATTCTTGACCACTCTTGTGACGCTGTCAGCGCTACCTGGGAGCATCTCGTTTCCCCACGTTGCGATGATCACAGCCACTCACAGCCCCCAGTGTCTGGAGGTTTTCCACTGGACCAGCCAATCAGATATTTTTATTTTAAATCAGCCAATTGACGACGTGGTCAATTGAGTCCCACTTATAGGGCGGTATTCATAGTCGGATCTTATATCTAAGGCCGGTATTCATAGTCGGGTCTTATATCCAAGATCGTCTTAAGTACAGTCTTAAGGCGTCATCAGCCAATCAGAGGGCCGTATTAGCATCTTAAGACATCACTTAAGACGGTCTTGAAATAAGAATCGACTATGGTCCGTATTCATAGTCGGATCTTATATTTAAGATCGTCTTAAGTCTGGTCAAAGGCCGTCTTAAGACTCCGTTCAGCCAATGAAATGACCGTATTAGCAACTTAAGACATTACTTAAGACAGTCTTGAAATAAGATCCGACTATGAATACGGGCCTATGAATACCGGCCTAAGATCGTCTTAAGTCTGGTCAAAAGCAGTCTTAAGATTCCGTCCAGCCAATCAAATGACCGTATTAGCAACTTAAGACATTACTTAAGGTCTTGAAATAAGATCCGACTATGAATACCGGCCATAGAAATTCAACGCATCGACTATGGCTGCGTTCGGAAACGTCACCCGCGCGGGTATCCAGAGAAGGGAGTATACTCGTGTGCACTGTGCACTCGGGTGACGGTTTCCGAACGCAGCCTATGAATACCGGCCCTATTCTCCTATTTCCTGTTCCTAGTTCCTATTTATCTGTTCATCTGTTGCCGTGGTTGCCTGGGCATCTGGCATTGTGATTGTGCAAGGCATTTAGGAAGGAATTAGGAATTTTGTTTCAAAAATGTTTCTTTTTTCTTGTAATGCGAGAATGTGGTTGTAATTTTATTTGATGTATTAATTAACCGGACCTGCTGTAAAACAATTGTCAGTTTCTAAAGTTTTCCTAATTAAGGTATCAGTTATCAGTTAACAGTAAAGATATTGGTGAAGTGAAGCACGTCAAGGAATGTCAGCGTGTCGTCAACGACGTTAGATCGTTGGATGTCAAGGATTTGATAATCGTTGCTAATGTTAAATGCTATTTGAGAAGTGATTTAAACGGTTAGGCGACAGTTTCCCGAAAAGTGGTGGGGGTAATGTTGGTACGAACGAAAATCTCTATACGATTAATTTTAGTTTCTAAGAGTTAGTACCACTGTTTAAGTAGTAAAGCTGTCAGTTTACGTACCTCTTTGACATATGTGCGCGCGTGTGTATTTAAATAGCATAAATCGTATTACAGCTGTACATCCAAATGTAAGTATAAAATACATTGTAGTATTTTATTAAAATAAAATTTAATAAAGATGATAAATTACTAAAAATATAAGTAAAAAGAAATTAAGTGAGAATATAAAGCGAATAACGTGAATAAGGTGAAAAACGATTCTAGTCGACACAGAGCATCAGTGACATTACATGTACATTATAATTTCGCATTCAATGTAAATGTAATTAACATATGTTGTTGTATTACATTAAAATTACTGAATGCGAAATTATAACATAGAGGTAATGTCACTGATGCTCTGTGTCGACTGGGATGATATTTAAATATCATTATGTATGTACGATTGTGTATGTGTATATATATGTATGCAAGTGGATTAACAATAATTATATGTAATTAATAATTTTTATTTTTCAGTGTTTTGACCTGTCGCAGTAAATACCACTTATGGTTGTGGCATAGTTCTTCACACTGGAATCAATTCGCTTGCTCACTAGAATCATTGTCATCAACAAATATATATCAGATAATATTATTCCATCCTACAGTCCGTGAAATAAATATGCACGTGAAATAAATATGCACGTGAAATATGCACGTGAAATAAATATGCATGTGAAATAAATATGCACGTGAAATAAATATGCACGTGAAATATGCACGTGAAATATGCACGTTAAATAAATATGCACGTGAAATAAATATGCACGTGAAATATGCACGTGAAATGCCAAACTGACTCCGCCAAACAAACTCTGCCAAACTAACAAACTCCGCTAAACTAACAAACTCTGCCAAACTAACTCACTCTGTCAAACAAACTCTGCCAAACTAACTCCGCCAAACAAATTCTGTCAAACTAACAAACTCCGCCAAACTAAACTCACTCTACCAAACTAACTCACTCTGCCAAACTAACTCCGCCAAACTAACAAACTCTGCCAAACTAACTCACTCTGTCAAACAAACTCTGCCAAACTAACTCACTCTGCCAAACTAACTCTGCCAAACAAACTCTGCCAAACTATCAAACTCCGCCAAACTAAACTCACTCCGCCAAACTAACAAACTCTGCCAAACTAACTCACTCTGCCAAACAAACTCCGCCAAACTAACAAACTCTGCCAAACTAACTCACTCTGCCAAACTAACTCTGCCAAACTAACAAACTCTGCCAAACTAACAAACTCTGCCAAACTAACTCACTCTGCCAAACAAACTCTGCCAAACTAACAAACTCTGCCAAACTAACAAACTTCGCCAAACAAACTCTGCCAAACTAACAAACTCTGCCAAACTAAACTCACTCTGCCAAACTAACTCTGCCAAACTAACTCCGGCAAACAAACTCTGCCAAACTAACAAACTCCGCCAAACTAACAAACTCTGCCAAACTAACAAACTCCGCCAAACTAACAAACTCTGCCAAACTAACAAACTCTGCCAAACTAACAAACTCTGCCAAACTAACAAACTCTGCCAAACTAACAAACTCTGCCAAACTAACAAACTTCGCCAAACAAACTCTGCCAAACTAAACTCACTCTGCCAAACAAACTCTGCCAAACTAACTCCGGCAAACAAACTCTGCCAAACTAACAAACTCCGCCAAACTAACCAAACTCTGCCAAACTAACAAACTTCGCCAAACTAACAAACTCTGCCAAACTAAACTCACTCTGCCAAACAAACTCTGCCAAACTAACTCTGCCAAACTAACTCCGCCAAACAAACTCTGTCAAACTAACAAACTCCGCCAAACTAAACTCACTCTACCAAACTAACAAACTCTGCCAAACTAACTCTGCCAAACTAACAAACTCTGCCAAACTAACTCACTCTGCCAAACAAACTCTGCCAAACTAACTCACTCTGCCAAACAAACTCTGCCAAACTAACTCCGCCAAACAAACTCTGTCAAACTAACAAACTCCGCCAAACTAAACTCACTCTACCAAACTAACTCACTCTGCCAAACAAACTCTGCCAAACTAACTCCGCCAAACAAACTCTGCCAAACTATCAAACTCCGCCAAACTAAACTCACTCCGCCAAACTAACAAACTCTGCCAAACTAACTCACTCTGCCAAACAAACTCTGCCAAACTAACAAACTCTGCCAAACGTAACTCACTCTGCCAAACAAACTCTGCCAAACTATCAAACTCCGCCAAACTAAACTCACTCCGCCAAACTAACAAACTCTGCCAAACAAACTCACTCTGCCAAACTAACTCACTCCGCCAAATTAACAAACTCTGCCAAACTAACTCACTCTGCCAAACAAACTCTGCCAAACTAACAAACTCTGCCAAACTAACAAACTCTGCCAAACTAAACTCACTCTGCCAAACAAACTCTGCCAAACTAACAAACTCTGCCAAACTAACAAACTTCGCCAAACAAACTCTGCCAAACTAACAAACTCTGCCAAACTAAACTCACTCTGCCAAACTAACTCTGCCAAACTAACTCCGGCAAACAAACTCTGCCAAACTAACAAACTCCGCCAAACTAACAAACTCTGCCAAACTAACAAACTCCGCCAAACTAACAAACTCTGCCAAACTAACAAACTCTGCCAAACTAACACACTCTGCCAAACTAACTCTGCCAAACTAACAAACTCTGCCAAACTAACAAACTCTGCCAAACTAACAAACTTCGCCAAACAAACTCTGCCAAACTAAACTCACTCTGCCAAACAAACTCTGCCAAACTAACTCCGCCAAACAACCTCTGCCAAACTAACAAACTCCGCCAAACTAACAAACTCTGCCAAACTAACAAACTTCGCCAAACTAACAAACTCTGCCAAACTAAACTCACTCTGCCAAACAAACTCTGCCAAACTAACTCCGGCAAACAAACTCTGCCAAACTAACAAACTCCGCCAAACTAACAAACTCTTCCAAACTAAACTCACTCTGCCAAACAAACTCTGCCAAACTAACTCCGGCAAACAAACTCTGCCAAACTAAACTACGATAATTAACTCCGCGTAAACTAGTGAACCACTTATCGCCTAAGTTAACCTACTACAGAAGTAACGCTCGCGTAAACGTAGTATCTGCCAAACAAACTCTGCCAAACTAACTCCGGCAAACAAACTCTGCCAAACTAACAAACTCCGCCAAACTAACAAACTCTGCCAAACTAACAAACTCTGCCAAACTAACACACTCTGCCAAACTAACTCTGCCAAACTAACAAACTCTGCCAAACTAACTCCGGCAAACAAACTCTGCCAAACTAACAAACTCCGCCAAACTAACCAAACTCTGCCAAACTAACAAACTCCGCCAAACTAACAAACTCCGCCAAACTAACAAACTCCGCCAAACTAACTCTGCCAAACTAACAAACTCTGCCAAACTAACACACTCTGCCAAACTAACTCTGCCAAACTAACAAACTCTGCCAAACTAACAAACTCTGCCAAACTAACTCTGCCAAACTAACAAACTCTGCCAAACTAACTCACTCTGCCAAACAAACTCTGCCAAACTAACTCACTCTGCCAAACAAACTCTGCCAAACTAACTCCGCCAAACAAACTCTGTCAAACTAACAAACTCCGCCAAACTAACTCACTCTGCCAAACTAACAAACTCTGCCAAACTAACAAACTCTGCCAAACTAACAAACTCTGCCAAACTAACTCACTCTGCCAAACAAACTCTGCCAAACTAACAAACTCTGCCAAACTAACAAACTCCGCCAAACAAACTCTGCCAAACTAACAAACTCTGCCAAACTAAACTCACTCTGCCAAACAAACTCTGCCAAACTAACTCCGGCAAACAAACTCTGCCAAACTAACAAACTCCGCCAAACTAACAAACTCTGCCAAACTAACAAACTCCGCCAAACTAACAAACTCTGCCAAACTAACAAACTCTGCCAAACTAACACACTCTGCCAAACTAACTCTGCCAAACTAACAAACTCTGCCAAACTAACAAACTCTGCCAAACTAACAAACTCCGCCAAACAAACTCTGCCAAACTAAACTCACTCTGCCAAACAAACTCTGCCAAACTAACTCCGGCCAACAAAACTCTGCCAAACTAACAAACTCCGCCAAACTAACAAACTCTGCCAAAACTAACAACTTCGCCAAACTAACAAAACTCTGCCAAACTAAACTCACTCTGCCAAAACACTCTGCCCAAACTAACTCCGGGCAAACAAAACTCTGCCAAACTAACAACTCCGCCAAACTAACAAACTCTCCAAACTAAACTCACTCTGCCAAACAAACTCTGCCAAACTAAACTCCGGCAAAACAACTCTGCCAAACTAACAAACTCCGCCAAACTAACAAACTCTGCCAAACTAAACTCACTCTGCCAAAACAACAAAAAACTCTGCCAAACTAACAAACTCTGCCAAAACAAACTCTGCCAAACTAACAAACTCTGTAAACTAACTCCGCCAAACAAAACTCTGCCAAACTAACAAACTCCGCCAAACTAACAAACTCTGCCAAACTAACAAACTCTGCCAAATAAAAACTCACTCTGCCAAACTAACAAACTCCGCCAAACTAACTCCGGCAAACAAACTCTGCCAAACTAACAAACTCCGCCAAACTAACAAACTCTTCCAAACTAAACTCACTCTGCCAAACAAACTCTGCCAAACTAACTCCGGCAAACAAACTCTGCCAAACTAACAAACTCCGCCAAACTAACCAAACTCTGCCAAACTAACAAACTTCGCCAAACTAACAAACTCTGCCAAACTAAACTCACTCTGCCAAACAAACTCTGCCAAACTAACTCCGGCAAACAAACTCTGCCAAACTAACAAACTCCGCCAAACTAACAAACTCTTCCAAACTAAACTCACTCTGCCAAACAAACTCTGCCAAACTAACTCCGGCAAACAAACTCTGCCAAACTAACAAACTCCGCCAAACTAACAAACTCTGCCAAACTAAACTCACTCTGCCAAACTAACAAACTCTGCCAAACTAACACACTCTGCCAAACTAACTCTGCCAAACTAACAAACTCTGCCAAACTAACTCCGGCAAACAAACTCTGCCAAACTAACAAACTCCGCCAAACTAACCAAACCCTGCCAAACTCACAAACTCCGCCAAACTACACAAACCGCCGCCAAACTAACAACTCCGCCAACCTAACCCTCTGCCAAACTAACAAACTCTGCAAACTAACCACTCTGCCAAACTACACTCCTCTGCAAAACTAACAAACTCTGCCAAACTACAAACTCCGCCCAAACTAACAAACTCTGCCAAACTAACAAAACTCTGCCAAACTAACACACTCTGCCAAACTAAACTCTGCAAACTAACAAACTTCTCTGGCCAAACTAACTCCGGGCAAACAAAACTCTTGCCCAACTAAACAAACTCCGCTCCAAACACTAACCCAGACTCCTGCCAAACTTAACAAACTCCTGCCAACCTAACAAAACTCCGCCCAACTAACAAACTCTTGACCAAACTAACCACACTCTGCCAAACTAACTCTGTCAAACTAACAAAATCTGCCAAACTAACAAACTTCCGCAAAATAACAAACTCTGCCAAACTAACTCACTCTGCCAAACAAAACTCTGCCAAAACTAAAAAAACTCTGCCAAACTAACTCACTCTGCCAAACAAACTCTGCCAAAAAACTAACAAACTCTGCCCAAACTAAACTCACTCTGCCAACTAACAAACTCTGCCAAACTAACAAAACTCGCCAAACAAACTCTGCCAAACTAACAAACTCTGCCAAAACTAACACACTCTGCAAAACTAACTCTGCCAAACTAACAAACTCTGCCAAACTAACAAACTCTGCCAAACTAAACCACTCTGCCAAAACTAACTCTGCCAAACTAACAAACTCTGCAAACTAACAAACTCCGCCAAACTAACAAACTCTGCCAAACTAACACACTCTGCCAAAATAACTCTGCCAAACTAACAAACTCTGCCAAACTAACAATCCGCCAAACTAACAAACTCTGCCAAACTAACTCACTCTGCCAAACAAAACTCTGCCAAACTAACAAACTCTGCCAAAGCTAACTCACTCTGCCAAACAAACTCTGCCAAACTATCAAACTCCGCCAAACTAAACTCACTCCGCCAACTAACAACTTCTGCCAAACTAATCACTCTGCCAACAAACTTGCCAACTAACAAACTCTGCCAAACTAACAAACTCTGCCAACTAACTCACTCTGCCAAACAAACTCTGCCAAACTAACAAACTCTGCCAAACTAACACACTTCTGCCAAACTAAACTCTGCCAAACTAACAAACTCTGCCAAACTAAACTCACTCTGCCAAACAAACTCTGCCAAACTAACTCCGCCAAACTAACAAACTCTGCCAAACTAACAAACTCCGCCAAACTAACAAACTCTGCCAAACTAACAAACTCCGCCAAACTAACAAACTCTGCCAAACTAACAAACTCTGCCAAACTAACACACTCTGCCAAACTAACTCTGCCAAACTAACAAACTCTGCCAAACTAACAAACTTCGCCAAACAAACTCTGCCAAACTAAACTCACTCTGCCAAACAAACTCTGCCAAACTAACTCCGGCAAACAAACTCTGCCAAACTAACAAACTCCGCCAAACTAACCAAACTCTGCCAAACTAACAAACTTCGCCAAACTAACAAACTCTGCCAAACTAAACTCACTCTGCCAAACAAACTCTGCCAAACTAAATCCGGCAAAAAACTCTGCCAAACTAACAAACTCCGCCAAACTAAACACTCTGCCAAAACTAAAACTCACTCTGCCAACAAAACTCTGCCAACTAACTCCGGCAAAAACAAACTCTGCCAAACTAACAAACTCCGCCAAACTAACAAACTCTGCCAAACTAAAACTCACTCTGCCAAACTAACAAACTCTGCCAAAAACAAACTCTGCCAAACTAACAACTCTGCCAAACTAAACAAACTCTGCCAAACTAACTCCGGAAACAAACTCTGCCAAACTAACAAACTCCGCCAAACTAACCAAACTCTGCCAAACTAACAAACTCCGCCAAACTAAACTCACTCTACCAAACTAACAAACTCCGCCAAACTAACTCCGGCAAACAAACTCTGCCAAACTAACAAACTCCGCCAAACTAACCAAACTCTGCCAAACTAAACTCACTCTGCCAAACTAACAAACTCTGCCAAACTAACAAACTCCGCCAAACTAACCAAACTCTGCCAAACTAACAAACTTCGCCAAACTAACAAACTCTGCCAAACTAAACTCACTCTGCCAAACAAACTCTGCCAAACTAACTCCGGCAAACAAACTCTGCCAAACTAACAAACTCCGCCAAACTAACAAACTCTGCCAAACTAACAAACTCCGCCAAACTAACAAACTCTGCCAAACTAACAAACTCTGCCAAACTAACACACTCTGCCAAACTAACTCTGCCAAACTAACAAACTCTGCCAAACTAACAAACTCTGCCAACTAACAAACTTCGCCAACAAACTCTGCCAAACTAAACCTCACTCTGCCAAACAAACTCTGCCAAACTAAACTCCGGCAAACAAACTCTGCCAACTAACACAACTCCGACAAACTAACCGAACTCTGCCAAACTAACAAACTTCGCCAAAACTAACAAACTCTGCCAAACTAAACTCCCTCTGCCAAACAAACTCTGCCAAACTAACTCCGGCAAACAAACTCTGCCAAACTAACAAACTCCGCCAAACTAACAAACTCTTCCAAACTAAACTCACTCTGCCAAACAAACTCTGCCAAACTAAACTCCGGCAAACAAAACTCTGCCAAACTAACAAACTCCGCCAAACTAACAAACTCTGCCAAACTAAACTCACTCTGCCAAACTAACAAACTCTGCCAAACTAACACACTCTGCCAAACTAACTCTGCCAAACTAACAAACTCTGTCAAACTAACTCCGGCAAACAAACTCTGCCAAACTAACAAACTCCGCCAAACTAACCAAACTCTGCCAAACTAACAAACTCCGCCAAACTAAACTCACTCTACCAAACTAACAAACTCCGCCAAACTAACTCCGGCAAACAAACTCTGCCAAACTAACAAACTCCGCCAAACTAACAAACTCTTCCAAACTAAACTCACTCTGCCAAACTAACTAAACTACACTGCCAAACTAAACTCACTCTGCCAAACTAACAAACTCTGCCAAACTAACAAACTCCGCCAAACTAACCAAACTCTGCCAAACTAACAAACTTCGCCAAACTAACAAACTCTGCCAAACTAAACTCACTCTGCCAAACAAACTCTGCCAAACTAACTCCGGCAAACAAACTCTGCCAAACTAACAAACTCCGCCAAACTAACAAACTCTTCCAAACTAAACTCACTCTGCCAAACAAACTCTGCCAAACTAACTCCGGCAAACAAACTCTGCCAAACTAACACACTCTGCCAAACTAACTCTGCAAAACTAACAAACTCTGCCAAACTAACAAACTCCGCCAAACTAACAAACTCTGCCAAACTAACACACTCTGCCAAACTAACTCTGCCAAACTAACAAACTCTGCCAAACTAACAAACTCTGCCAAACTAACAAACTCTGCCAAACTAACAAACTCCGCCAAAAACTCTGCCAAAGCTAACAAACTCTGCCAAACTAACTCACTCTGCCAAACAAACTCTGCCAAACTATCAAACTCCGCCAAACTAAACTCACTCCGCCAAACTAACAAACTCTGCCAAACTAACTCACTCTGCCAAACAAACTCTGCCAAACTAACAAACTCCGCCAAACTAACAAACTCTGCCAAACTAACAAACTCTGCCAAACTAACACACTCTGCCAAACTAACTCTGCCAAACTAACAAACTCTGCCAAACTAACAAACTCCGCCAAACAAACTCTGCCAAACTAACAAACTCTGCCAAACTAAACTCACTCTGCCAAACAAACTCTGCCAAACTAACTCCGGCAAACAAACTCTGCCAAACTAACAAACTCCGCCAAACTAACAAACTCTGCCAAACTAACAAACTCCGCCAAACTAACAAACTCTGCCAAACTAACAAACTCTGCCAAACTAACACACTCTGCCAAACTAACTCTGCCAAACTAACAAACTCTGCCAAACTAACAAACTTCGCCAAACAAACTCTGCCAAACTAAACTCACTCTGCCAAACAAACTCTGCCAAACTAACAAACTCCGCTAAACTAACAAACTCTGCCAAACTAACTCACTCTGTCAAACAAACTCTGCCAAACTAACTCCGCCAAACAAATTCTGTCAACACTAACAAACTCCGCCAAACTAAACTCACTCTACCAAACTACACTCCTGCCAAACTAACTCCGCCAAACTAACAAATTCTGCCAAACTAACTCACTCTGCCAAACAAACTCTGCCAACTAACAAACTCTGCCAAAGTAACTCACTCTGCCAAACAAACTCTGCCAAACTTATCAAACTCCCCAAACTAAACTCACTCCGCCAAACTAACAAACTCTGCCAAACTAAACTCACCTCTGCCAAACAACCTCCGCCAAATTAACAAACTCTGCCAAACTAACTCACTCTGCCAAACTAACTCTGCAAAATAACAAAAACTCTGCCAAACTAACAAACTCTGCCCCAAAACTAACACACTCTGCCAAACAAACTCTGCCAAACTAACAAACTCTGCCAAACTAACAAACTTCGCCAAACAAACTCTGCCAAACTAACAAACTCTGCCAAACTAAACTCACTCTGCCAAACAAACTCTGCCAAACTAACTCCGGCAAACAAACTCTGCCAAACTAACAAACTCCGCCAAACTAACAAACTCTGCCAAACTAACAAACTCTGCCAAACTAACAAACTCTGCCAAACTAACAAACTCTGCCAAACTACAAACTCTGCCAAACTAACAAACTCTCCGCCAAACTAACAAACTCTGCCAAACTAACAAACTTCGCCAAAAAACTCTGCCAAACTAAACTCACTCTGCCAAACAAACTCTGCCGGCAAACTAACTCCGCCAAACAAAACTCTGCCAAACTAACAAACTCCGCCAAACTAACCAAACTCTGCCAAACTAACAAACTTCGCCAAACTAACAAACTCTGCAAACTAAACCACTCTGCCAAACAAAACTCTGCCACAAACTACTCTGCCAAACTAACTCCGCCAAACAAACTCTGCCAAACTAACAAACTCTGCCAAACTAACAAACTCTGCCAAACTAACAAACTCTGCCAAACTAACTCTGCCAAACTAACAAACTCTGCCAAACTAACTCACTCTGCCAAACAAACTCTGCCAAACTAACTCACTCTGCCAAACAAACTCTGCCAAACTCACTCCGCCAAACAAACTCTGCCAAACTAACAAACTCCGCCAAACTAACAACTCTGCCAAACTAACAAACTCTGCCAAAAACAAACTGCCAAACTAACTCTGCCAAACAAACTCTGCCAAACTAACAAACTCCGCCAAACTAACAAACTCTGCCAAACTAACAAACTCTGCCAAACTAACACACTCTGCCAAACTAACAAACTCTGCCAAACTAACAAACTCCGCCAAACTAAACTAACTCCGCCAAACTAACAAACTCTGCCAAACTAACTCACTCTGCCAAACAAACTCCGCCAAACTAACAAACTCTGCCAAACTAACTCACTCTGCCAAACAAACTCTGCCAAACTAACAAACTCTGCCAAACTAACAAACCTCTGCCAAACTAAACTCACTCTGCCCAACAAACTCTGCCAAACTAACAAACTCTGCCAAACTAACAACCTTCGCCAAACAAAACTCTGCCAAACTAACAAACTCTGCCAACTAAACTCACTCTGCCAAACTAACTCTGCCAAACTAACTCCGGCAAACAAAACTCTGCCAAACTAACAAACTCCGCCAAACTAACAAACTCTGCCAAACTAACAAACTCCGCCAAACTAACAAACTCTGCCAAACTAACAAACTCTGCCAAACTAACAAACTCTGCCAAACTAACAAACTCTGCCAAACTAACAAACTCTGCCAAACTAACAAACTTCGCCAAACAAACTCTGCCAAACTAAACTCACTCTGCCAAACAAACTCTGCCAAACTAACTCCGGCAAACAAACTCTGCCAAACTAACAAACTCCGCCAAACTAACCAAACTCTGCCAAACTAACAAACTTCGCCAAACTAACAAACTCTGCCAAACTAAATCACTCTGCCAAACAAACTCTGCCAAACTAACTCCGGCCAAACAAACTCTGCCAAACTAACAAACTCCGCCAAACTAACAAACTCTGCCAAACTAAACTCACTCTAAACTTACGCAAACTAACTCTGCACAAACTCTGCAAATAAAAACTCGCGCAAAACAAAATGTACAAACTACGAACAACTAACTCCGCCAAACTAACAAACTAAAACTACAAACAAACTCTCGCCAAACTAATCTGCCAAACAAACTCTGAAAATAACTCGGCAAACAAACTCTGCCAAACTAACAAACTCCGCCAAACTAACAAACTCTGCCAAACTAACAAACTCTGCCAAACTAAAAACACTCTGCCAAACTAACTCTGCCAAACTAACAAACTCTGCCAAACTAACTCGCCAAACAAACTCCCAAACTAACAAACTCCGCCAAACTAACAAACTCTGCCAACTAACAAACTCTGCCAAACTAACAAAAACTCTGCCAAACTAACAAACTCCGCCAAACTAAAACTCTGCCAAACTAACAAACTCTGCCAAACTAAAACACTCTGCCAAACTAAACTCTGCCAAACTAACAAACTCTGCCAAACTAACAACTCTGCCAAACTAAACTCTGCCAAACTAACAAACTCTGCCAAACTAACTCACTGCCAAACAAAAACTCTGCCAAACTAACTCACTCTGCCAAACAAACTCTGCCAAACTAACTCCGCCAAACAAACTCTGAACTAACAAACTCCGCCAAACAAAACTCACTTGCCAAACTAATCACTCTGCCAAAAAACTCTGCCAAACTAAACTCCGCCAAACAAACTCTGCCAAACTAACAAACTCGCCAAACTAAACAAACTCTGCCAAACTAACAAACTCTGCCAAACTAACTCCTCTGCCAAACAAAACTCTGCCAAAACAAAACTCTGCCAAACTAAACTAACTCTGCCAAACAAAACTCTGCCAAACTAACAAACTCCGCCAAACTAAACTCACTCCGCCAAACTAACAAACTCTGCCAAACTAACTCACTCTGCCAAACAAACTCTGCCAAACTAACAAACTCTGCCAAACTAACAAACTCTGCCAAACTAACACACTCTGCCAAACTAACAAACTCTGCCAAACTAACAAACTCTGCCAAACTAACAAACTCCGCCAAACAAACTCTGCCAAACTAACAAACTCTGCCAAACTAAACTCACTCTGCCAAACAAACTCTGCCAAACTAACTCCGGCAAACAAACTCTGCCAAACTAACAAACTCCGCCAAACTAACAAACTCTGCCAAACTAACAAACTCTGCCAAACTAACAAACTCTGCCAAACTAACAAACTCTGCCAAACTAACACACTCTGCCAAACTAACTCTGCCAAACTAACAAACTCTGCCAAACTAACAAACTCTGCCAAACTAACAAACTTCGCCAAACAAACTCTGCCAAACTAAACTCACTCTGCCAAACAAACTCTGCCAAACTAACTCCGGCAAACAAACTCTGCCAAACTAACAAACTCCGCCAAACTAACCAAACTCTGCCAAACTAACAAACTCCGCCAAACTAACAAACTCTGCCAAACTAAACTCACTCTGCCAAACAAACTCTGCCAAACTAACTCCGGCAAAACAAACTCTGCCAAACTAACAAACTCCGCCAAACTAACAAACTCTGCCAAACTAAACTCACTCTGCCAAACAAACTCTGCCAAACTAACTCCGGCAAACAAACTCTGCCAAACTAACAAACTCCGCCAAACTAACCAAACTCTGCCAAACTAACAAACTCCGCCAAACTAACAAACTCCGCCAAACTAACAAACTCCGCCAAACTAACTCTGCCAAACTAACAAACTCTGCCAAACTAACTCCGGCAAACAAACTCTGCCAAACTAACAAACTCCGCCAAACTAACCAAACTCTGCCAAACTAACAAACTCCGCCAAACTAAACTCACTCTACCAAACTAACAAACTCCGCCAAACTAACTCCGGCAAACAAACTCTGCCAAACTAACAAACTCCGCCAAACTAACAAACTCTGCCAAACTAAACTCACTCTGCCAAACAAACTCTGCCAAACTAACAAACTCTGCCAAACTAACAAACTCCGCCAAACTAACCAAACTCTGCCAAACTAACAAACTTCGCCAAACTAACAAACTCTGCCAAACTAAACTCACTTGCCAAAACAAAACTCTGCCAAACTAAACTCCGGCAAACAACTCTGCCAAACTAACAAACTCCGCCAAACTAACAAACTCTGCCAAACTAAACTCACTCTGCCAAACAAACTCTGCCAAACTAAATCCGGCAAACAAACTCTGCCAAACTAACAAACTCCGCCAAACTAACAAACTCTGCCAAACTAAATCACTCTGCCAAACTAACAAACTCTGCCAAACTAACAAACTCTGCCAAACTAAACTCTGCCAAACTAAAACAAACTCTGCCAAACTAACTCCGGCAAACAAACTCTGCCAAACTAACAAACTCCGCCAAACTAACAAACTCTGCCAAACTAACAAACTCTGCCAAACTAAAAACTCCGCAAAACTAACAAAACTCCCCAAAAACTAACTCTGCCAAACTAACAACTCTGCCCAAACTAACACACTCTGCCAAACTAACTCTGCCAAACTAACAAACTCTGCCAACTAACAAACTCCGCCAAACTAACAAAACTCTGCCAAACTAACAAACTCTGCCAAACTAAACACTCTGCCAAACTAACACTCTGCCAAACTCAAACAACTCTGCCAAACTAACTCCGGCCAAACAAACTCTGCCAAACTAACAAACTCCGCCAAACTAACCAAACTCTGCCAAACTAACAAACTCCGCCAAACTAACAAACTCGCCAAACTAACAAAACTCTGCCAAACTAACACACTCTGCCAAACTAACTCTGCCAAACTAACAAACTCTGCCAAACTAACAACTCCGCCAAACTAACAAACTCTGCCAAACTAACTCACTCTGCCAAACAAACTCTGCCAAACTAACAAACTCGCCAAACTAACAAACTCTGCCAAAACAACTCTGCCAAACTAACAAACTCTGCCAAACTAAACTCTCCGCCAAACTAACAAACTCCGCCAAACTAACAAACTCTGCCAAACTCACTCTGCCCATAACAAACTCTGCCAAACTAACAAACTCTGCCAAACTAACTCTGCCAAACTAACAAACTCTGCCAAACTAACAAACTCTGCCAAACTAAACACTCTGCCAAACTACTCGCCAAACTAACAAACTCTGCCAAACTAACAAACTCTGCCAAACTAACAAACTCTGCCAAACTAACACACTCTGCCAAACTAACTCTGCCAAACTAACAAACTCTGCCAAACTAACAAACTCTGCCAAACTAACAAACTCTGCCAAACTAACTCACTCTGCCAAACAACTCTGCCAAACTAACAAACTCTGCAAAGTAACTCACTCTGCCAAACAAACTCTGCCAACACTATCAAACTCCGCCAAACTAAACTCACTCCGCCAAACTAACAAATTCTGCCAAACTAACCACTCTGCCAAACAACTCTGCCAAACTAACAAACTCTGCCAAACTAACAAACTCTGCCAAACTAAACTCACTCTGCCAAACAAAACTCTGCCAAACTAACAAACTCTGCCAAACTAAACAAACTTCGCCAAACAACTCTGCCAAACTAACAAACTCTGCCAAACTAACTCACTCTGCCAAACAAACTCTGCCAAACTAACTCCGGCAAACAAACTCTGCCAAACTAACAAACTCCGCCAAACTAACAAACTCTGCCAAACTAACAAACTCCGCCAAACTAACAAACTCTGCCAAACTAACAAACTCTGCCAAACTAACACACTCTGCCAAACTAACTCTGCCAAACTAACAAACTCTGCCAAACTAACAAACTTCGCCAAACAAACTCTGCCAAACTAAACTCACTCTGCCAAACAAACTCTGCCAAACTAACTCCGGCAAACAAACTCTGCCAAACTAACAAACTCCGCCAAACTAACCAAACTCTGCCAAACTAACAAACTCCGCCAAACTAACAAACTCTGCCAAACTAAACTCACTCTGCCAAACAAACTCTGCCAAACTAACTCCGGCAAACAAACTCTGCCAAACTAACAAACTCCGCCAAACTAACAAACTCTTCCAAACTAAACTCACTCTGCCAAACAAACTCTGCCAAACTAACTCCGGCAAACAAACTCTGCCAAACTAACAAACTCCGCCAAAACTAACAAACTCTGCCAAACTAAACTCACGCTGCCAAACTAACAAACTCTGCAAACTAACACACTCTGCCAACACTAACTCTGCCAAACTAAACTCTGTCAAACTAACTCCGGCACAACAACTTCTGCCAAACTAACAAACTCGCCAAAAACTACCAAACTCCTGCCAAACTAACAAACTCCGCCAAACTAACTCACTCTGCCAAACTAACAAACTCCGCCAAACTAACTCGCAAAACAAACTCTGCCAAACTAACAAACTCGCCAAAAACTAACCAAACTCTGCCAAACTAACACACTCTGCCAAACTAACAAACTCTGCCAAACTAACAAACTCTGCCAAACTAACAAACTCTGCCAAACTAACAAACTCTGCCAAACTAACAAACTCTGCCAAACTAAACTCACTCTGCCAAACAAACTCTGCCAAACTAACTCCGGCAAACAAACTCTGCCAAACTAACAAACTCTGCCAAACTAACAAACTCCGCCAAACTAACAAACTCTGCCAAACTAACAAACTCTGCCAAACTAACAAACTCTGCCAAACTAACACACTCTGCCAAACTAACTCTGCCAAACTAACAAACTCTGCCAAACTAACAAACTCTGCCAAACTAACAAACTTCGCCAAACAAACTCTGCCAAACTAAACTCACTCTGCCAAACAAACTCTGCCAAACTAACTCCGGCAAACAAACTCTGCCAAACTAACAAACTCCGCCAAACTAACCAAACTCTGCCAAACTAACAAACTTCGCCAAACTAACAAACTCTGCCAAACTAAACTCACTCTGCCAAACAAACTCTGCCAAACTAACTCCGGCAAACAAACTCTGCCAAACTAACAAACTCCGCCAAACTAACAAACTCTGCCAAACTAAACTCACTCTGCCAAACAAACTCTGCCAAACTAACTCCGGCAAACAAACTCTGCCAAACTAACAAACTCCGCCAAACTAACAAACTCTGCCAAACTAAACTCACTCTGCCAAACTAACAAACTCTGCCAAACTAACAAACTCTGCCAAACTAACTCTGCCAAACTAACAAACTCTGCCAAACTAACTCCGCCAAACAAACTCTGCCAAACTAACAAACTCCGCCAAACTAACCAAACTCTGCCAAACTAACAAACTCCGCCAAACTAAACTCACTCTACCAAACTAACAAACTCCGCCAAACTAACTCCGGCAAACAAACTCTGCCAAACTAACAAACTCCGCCAAACTAACAAACTCTGCCAAACTAAACTCACTCTGCCAAACAAACTCTGCCAAACTAACTCTGGCAAACAAACTCTGCCAAACTAACAAACTCCGCCAAACTAACCAAACTCGCCAAACTAACAAACTCCGCCAAACTAACAAACTCTGCCAAACTAAAAACTCACTCTGCCAAACAAACTCTGCCAAACTAACTCCGGCAAAACAAACTATGCCAACTAACAAACTCCGCCAAACTAACAAACTCTGCCAAACTAACAAACTCCGCCAAATTAACAAACTTCGCCAAACTAACTCTGCCAAACTAACAAACTCTGCAAAACTAACACACTCTGCCAAACTAACTCTGCCAAACTAACAAACTCCGCCAAACTAACCAAACTCTGCCAAACTAACAAACTCTGCCAAACTAACACACTCTACCAAACTAACTCTGCCAAACTAACAAACTCTGCCAAACTAACACACTCTGCCAAACTAACAAACTCTGCCAAACTAACTAACTCTGCCAAACAAACTCTGCCAAACTAACAAACTCTGCAAACTAAACTCTGCCAAACAAAACTCTGCCAAACTAACAAACTCTGCCAAACTAACAAACTCTGCCAAACTAACAAACTCTGCCAAACTAACTCACTCTGCCAAACAAACTCTGCCAAACTAACAAACTCTGCCAAACTAACAAACTCTGCCAAACTAACAAACTCTGCCAAACTAAACTCACTCTGCCAAACAAACTCTGCCAAACTAACAACTCGGCCAAACTAACAAACTTCGCCAAACAAACTCTGCCAAACTACAAAAACTCTGCCAAAAAACTCACTCTGCCAAACAAACTCTGCCAAACTAACTCCGGCAAACAAACTCTGCCAAACTACCAAACTCCGCCAAACTAACAAACTCTGCCAAACTAACAAACTCCGCAAACTAACAAACTCTGCCAAACTAAC